>PDNA01000164.1:0-75937 GCA_002573605.1 Polytolypa hystricis UAMH7299 | reverse complement strand
TCTTTTCTTCTTTTCTTTTCTTCTTCTTTTCTTCTTCTTTTCTTCTTTCCAGGGCAAGGGGGGCTAGGTAAGTATGATTTCATTTACTCCAGTCGTACGGAGCCTGTGTACGACACCTAGACAAGGCTTGCACCTCTACGTTGGTGTCTAGGACTAGTAGCCGTACGGTGAAGCCAAGCAAGTCAATTAGTTCTCTAGGGGTAACTAAATAGAGTTTTATATCACGTGAGTGGGTGTCCGAGGATGTGGTGTGTCCGAGAAAGTGGTGAAATACGTTAGTTTACTTCGACTTGTTTGTACTGTACATAATTGCTGTGTCTACATGTATTTTTATACCCAAGCTATTTCACTGTTTAATTTTAAAAGTGTGGTTTCTATTTGAGCACACTTATATGGTCACTTCGTTTTCTACTCATTTTATTATCTACTAATGTCTCTTACTATCTTCCTAATATAGATCCCAGTCTTATCTCTATTGAGTTTCTTGGGAACTGATCTACTGAGAATCATGGGAGTATGCATTGCACAGATCAAGCTTGAAAAAGACATTGATGCCAGTACAGTGATTATTCAGAGCTTAATGACAAAAATTTGTCAAAGTATGTAAGTTATTGCCAAGATTCCGTATTCCATTGCTGTGCCGAAGCAATTTACGACGGAGAGTGAAGTTGGTACATTGGACTTCTTACATTCGAAGGGAATACCAGTCCCCAGAGTCTACGCCTGGTCCTCGAAGCCTGACAACGACGTTGGCAATGAATATATTATAATGGAGAAGGCTCCTGGAAAACCTCTGGGGAAATGTTGGTTTAATCTTACACCGAAAGAAAGAGTACACCTAGTGACAAGCTATGTGGAGATTGAACGCAAACTTTTCTCCCTCCCTTTTGGTTCCTATGGTAGCCTATACTATAAGGCGAGTCTGCCCCAACATCTGCAGGCGGACCTTTATACAACTGAGATGCCGGATGATAGTGGTGATGCAAGTCGATTTTGCATTGGACCTACTGTCGACTATATGTTCTGGCGTGGGAAACGTGCACAACTTGAGCTAAATCGAGGACCCTGTCAGTTTTTCACCCTGCAAACTATGGCATGACTTTGCTGACCACAAATTACATATCAGGGCGGAATCAGCTTGACTATCTCCATTCTATCGGCTTTCGAGAAAAGGAGTGGACCCGCAAGTTTGGGAAACCCCAAACCAATGAATTTCCGCATAACAATATGCTAAAAGGCGAGATCGCCCCCGAGATATACATCGATCTACTAGACAAGTATCTGTCTGTGGCTCCATATCTCTTACCCGAAGACCGTGGAAACCCTCTGAACCAGCCTACCCTTCGCCATCCTGGTAATTATTCCTGTAGCCATTCCCCTCTATGTTGTTGAACTAATCCAAGGAATAGACCTTAACCCGACGAACATTTACGTCTCAGACTCATGTGATGTTTCATGTATCATTGACTGGCAGCATACCACCATTCTACCGCTATTACTGACGGCAGGGAATCCGCCACAATTTGAAAATCCTGACCCGGAACCTCCAAAGGGTTACAACAAGCCTACTCTACCAGAGAATTACGAGTCCCTCGAACCCCAAGAGAAGTCACAGGCCGACGAGCTTTATCGGCGGAGGATGCTATTCCATTTATACGTGATCTTCAACGCCAAAGATAACAAACCTCATTTCAACGCCCTTCGGTACCCACTGCTAGCACTTCTCCAACACCTTGTTGATAGAGCTGGGCGACCTTGGAGTGGAAACATAATCACATTGAAAGGCGCGCTTCTCAGGGTTATCGGTAGCTGGGACACACTCATGGCAGAGAGGCTAAAGAAAGTCTCATGTCCCGTGAGTATCGATGCGGACGACGTTCAAGAATTCTACAGTATTGAAGATAACTGGATAAAGGCCAACATTCTAGTGGAACACTGGCGCTCGGTTCTAGACGATCTGGGCCAGGATGGATGGGTGAGAAATGAGTCGTATGAGAAAGTCGAGGAGATGAATTGGCGGTTAAAGAAGGAGTGGGTGGATCAAGCAGAGGACGAAGAGGATGTTCTCAGCGTTCAGCAATTTTGGCCATTTCAAGATCATGAAGAGCTTGACTAATCTTTCTATTCCGTTCTTGGAGTAGTGACTGGCTGGCCCAGGATAGCTAACTCTAGACTTCCATATGGGTGGGCCGAAACCATGGGTCATGGGCCAATATTAAGGAATTTATATCCTCACTAATTCTTATTCAAATCAAATGTGGTTTATTTCATATTAATTCTTAATGAATTAGCTTTATAATAAACCTATTTGCATTTGGTTTGGACCAACATTGGTGGAGTGATTGATTTTTCTTTCTTTTTCTTTTTTCAGAAAGAAAGAAATGTCGAGTCTTTTCATAGGGCAAGCTCTGACGGCTGACAATCCCTGGGGGCAGTGTTTGGTAACTAAAACCTATTTCTACCACCTAGTGTGGCACGTTCTAGGCTACATATGTCGAAATAGAGCGCCAATCTCTGCATTGCTGCCTGATCTTGTATCCATGTGTGGTGTTAATGAAACACGGTGGGTTCGAGCTCATCACTTTCACCATCTATCATTCAGTCCGGTGCTTTCCGAGCCGACCCGCTCTAATGCAGGCTTTCGCAGCCGCAGCTTGGGTATAGCTGTTATCCTTACGGCTCACACACAATACAAGGCAAATAGTAACTTTATTCGGTGACTGATCAAATAGGGACTTCAAATCATATACCAATACATGTTCCTAAAATGCCTAATCCGAGTGCATGGACGAGTCTACATCAAAAATTACTCTTGTCTGCTGTGTCTTCATTGCCCCAACTCCACAATTTTATCAACTTCCAAATTTCAAAGATCCTTAAGAGCTTCTTCCGCAGTCTCTTCAAGAAGCTCCGCGTCGGGTTCAGTATCGACAGGAACGTGCATTACTGCAATGACCGCATGAGTTCCACCGTTTTTGTCGCGCCACGCCTTGATTGTACTGGGGATTTTGCCAGCATTGGGCTGAAGTTGGAATTTGTGGCACTCATTATTGTTATGAGTGACAATCCCATCGTAGTCCCACCGAACTCCGTATCGAAGGAGATCCGCGGGATTTTTGAGCCAAACTGTCTGGCCTCTGCTAACAGTGGGCTTGAAGAACTTGCTGAGATCCGCCGGCCTTGATATAATAACCTCGACCGCTCCAAGGATATTTTTGACAAAGTTTCCCATCGTTGGCCGGCAAACAAGACAAATTGATGGAGAATATGGAGGACCGAGCGCTGTCGTCTATAATCAGTATTTGTAAAAAAGAGATTTGGAGTATGCATACTATTAAGTAAACTTGCTGATACAGATTGACTAGCTCAGTGCAAAAGAATGAAAGGATAATTAATTGAGGTGGCTACTACCATTTTAAACCAAACATACTAACAGCCTGCTATTCATAAAAGAAGGGGTGCTGCCATAGCATGCATGATGATGCAGGCGGGACGAGGAATATCGTAGCCTTCTTGGATGGCGGGGTATGATTTTTCTACTGATCTTCCATTGCGATAGGGTTTCCAGCATGGCCATTGTTTTCAATGAAAGTAGATTAATAAGAATTCTTTCAAAAAGAGCTTTTTAATAAGATAGTCTGCACATGAATACTCTATATATTAATAGAGTTGTAGAACACTGAAAGAAATTGACTTATAGTAATGCTGTTATGAATGTATGTACATTACATACATAGACTGACAAGCATATGGCAAGAAGTAATATCAGTGATAGGGGATAGTTAATACAGCTACCAGAGCTAATATGATAGTTAGATAGGAGGAAAGGACAGCTGGGAGATATCACTACTAGTCATGATATCCATTTAGATTAGATCATTGTGTATATAAGAACACTTAGTCACAAGAAGCCTTACACTTTTGCATCCAACTCAGTTTACAGACAGATCATTGCAGGGGGTATAACAACCCATCAATGACTTTGTTAATCTTTGTATCTCTTTGGCATTCCCTAATAACCCCCTTCTACTACCCTCATAGCATCACCTATCCTCTCATCTGCAAATATCTTCGCAAATTACCCTAGTGAGACAAAATAACCTGTGACAACTATAGCTAAGCTAAGCTGTAGTTGTATATAATGGAAGCTGGAAGTCCTACTTCGCACTCTTGCCCCCGGGAAAGCTACGAGGATAATACAGTGATATGAATGAGCTCAGACAATGATAGAACCCAGGGGCTACGGAGATCATGTACATACTAAGTGGCTGAAGGATTTATACAGATACAACAAAGACCATATTTACCAGATATACTTCATAATATTCTAAATACAAACCCGAAATAATCATCACAGAATGAATTCCTTCAAGGGATGTGTGCCTCAACCCCGCCGTTATCGTTGCATCATCATGCCGCTGCAACCTGCACCCCATCTCATGACATCCCATGCATAACAGGGTAAAGAATCTTTCTGCAAACACCCCCAAGACAGCAGTTGGTAGCACCCATGCTCTTCGTGAATAATAAATCCTTCAAGTTCCCCGCATAATTATCTGTTCTTTTTTTCAGCATGCTTTTTTATCACAGTTTTGGGAATGGGAACTGAACATCGAGGTTGTAGTTACACATCATCAGGGTAGTAGATTAAGTAAACGGGGAACATAAAAACAAAAGGGGCACGAGTAGGAAAAGGAACCAGTTCACCGATATCCAGACCACCGTGGTAAATTCCTTCCGCGGATACTACGTTTGAATAAACGACAACGAGCAAGATACCTCCAGGGCCCTATAGGATGGTAGTCATTGGGCCACGGCAGCGCAATGCGCAAATGTAGAATGAGCGAGGTACGAAGAGATACAATGCCGCCCGAAGCGAGTTCTCGATCGCAATTGCACAAAAGTCGATTCCAAATTCGATGTGACCTACATCTCTTGTAAAAGGATCGGGAGGGCAAAGGTAATAGAGCGTGAATTATCATTTCTCAAACTGCTGACGCGAGTAGAGGGCGTAAGCTCATCGCGAGTGAAGTACGCAGGGCATGAAACCAAAATCATGGCTCACCATGTAATCTAGTATGGTAAGCACGCAGCAAAGAGCAGACAGGGCCGTGAAATTCTCTTTCGGCAAACTCCAGAGCCCGGTCATATTGCACCCGTCCAGGACCCTCTATCAATGCCCCGCTATCAAGTAGGAAGTGCACTGTATCCAAACGGCCGTGTTCTGCTGCTCCTTCCAATGCTGTGCGACCATTCGCCGCCGAACCAGGTGCATTGACATCAGCTCCTTGGTCGATAAGCTTCACAACGATGCCGAGGTAGCCGCCAATTGCTGCCGCTTGGAGAGCGGTTACTCCACGATGGGGTCCAGCCGGGGAGTTAACGTCAGCCCCTGATTGCAATAGTAAGTCAGCAAGATCGATATTTCCGTCTTCACAAGCCTTTTGAACGGGTGTCCTCTTGCGTGGGAATGTCGCGGGCATATTTATATCTGCACCCGCATCAATAAGAGCCTGAACCATGTCCACTCTCCGTTTCCCAACCGCTTCGAGTATAGGAGCGACCCCGGTTGCCGCAGGGATGATATTCGGATCCGCACCCGCCTGTAGCAGGATTCGCACGAATGTTATGTCTCCAGTTGCAACCGCGGTGAGTAGGGGTGGCTGGTTCCGTCGTACTATCTGTTCCACGGGCCACATCCCTAAACGTTGAACGTGTTTAAGATAATATCTCGCAACTAGTAAATTCACATTGATGCCAAAATCAAGAAGGACTTGAACAAAGTCCATGTGGCGGCAATAGATCGCATGCTGCAGGGCTAAGGCTCCATATCCCACGATCTTGCTGACACGAAGTCTCGCATAGCCTCCAAGCAAAATTTGAACGATGTCCATATCCCGTTTATCCACAGCAACTAAGAGCGCAATAGGGTCGTTCGGATCTGCGCCCACGCTTAGCAACTGTCGAATGAGATGTTGATTCCCTCTTCGAACTGCGGCCTCAAGGGCAGTTTGTCCCCACAACTTGGCAGATGGGTTATTGACGTCCACGCCTAAATCAAGTAGACGCATCACGAGCTGCATATTTTCTGTATTTATTGCAGAAGAGAGGGCGGTCACTCCTTCCGACTCAGCAGCAAGCCCATCAATATCCGCACCAGAATCGATTAAATAGGCCGCAGTTTCGTAATGCCCATTTTCAATGGCACCCTGAAGTGCGGTTCTCCCACCAATCTTCGTTGCAGGGGAATTGATATCTCCACCAGCACTATGGAGAAGATGTGTAAGCTCTATATTCCCACTTTGTGCTGCCGCTTGGAGCAGAGTAAATATTGGCGTCAAGTCACAGGAGGGAACATATCCTTCGATATCAGCACCACGAGCCAAAAGGAGCTTAACCCGATTCATATTTCCGTCGTAAGCAGCTTTTGCAAGAGCCGTCCATCCATCGTACGAGTAGCAATTTATGTCGTCGCTGGCATCAAGTAGTATTTGAAATAGCTCATCATACCCATCCGGTACATAAGAAAGCGCGCCACCAACAGGGCATCCGGCATCCAATAAAATCTGGATGGTCTCGGCAAACCTCGCTGATACAGCAGATTCCGTCTCAGTGTTATGACTATCCATGTTCACTTCACGCAGCGCAGATGTGAGCTCGTGTATACAGGCCTCAATCATTATTTTGTGATTGTTCAAGTTCCTGGCTTTGGACTCCCCTCCCCTTAGCCCTGTAACAAGTTCAGCTAATAGAAGCCGGGTACATTCCACGTAATTATTTTGTATGGCGTAATGGAGTGGCGTGTTGCCTTCGTCATCTTTGGCATCAACATCGGCACCTCGTTCAAGAAGCAGTGAAAGTATTTCTGAATGATAGCTACCATCACTATCATCATCATCATAAGCATCAACACAAAGATGGAGTGGAGTTGATCCCTTGACACCCTTCATGTTGACATCAGCACCTGCATCAAGAAGTAATTCGACTATATCTTCCCGATGCTCCAAAACAGCATAATCAAGCGGGGTGTATCCAGCCTTAGTCATATCATCAACATTAGCACCTGCATCAAGAAGTAATTTGACTATATCTTCCCGACACGCTGAAACAGCAGAATGAAGCGGAGTGCTTCCAGACTTTGTCATATCATCAATATCAGCACCTGCATCAAGAAGTAATCTGACTATTTCTTCCTTGGAACTACCAGCAGCACTGTGGAGTGGAGTATCTCCATTGGCATTCTTCACATTGACATCAGCACCTGCATCAAGAAGTAATTTGACTATTTCTTCCTTGGAACTATCAACAGCACAGTGGAGTGGATGGCTCCAGTGAGCAGGTGTATCAGGAGAGTAATTGATATCAGCTCCTCCTGCTATCAATACACGAGCCAACTCCACATCGCCCTGATACGCGGCATATTTTAGAGGTGTTTTAGAAAGGCACGAGGTAACCAGGACGGTATCGGGTTTAAACCCTGCGTTGAGGACGGCTCGAACAACGCACATATTCCTAAATTCCACAGCGTTCGAAAAGACAGCTGCTACCAGAGCCTCTGTAGTTGGTCCAGTCATCTGCAACAAGGCCCGAAGGATGTTCGTATGGTATCCTAAAGCCAAAGACTCCACGATCTGTTTTTTCTTTGCTGAATCGACTAGGTTGTTGGAAATAAGGTAGATAGCGGTTTGAACTTGCTGCCAAGCAACAGCTTTTGTGGCTGGGTTATGGAGGTCGCGGATGACGGATGATTCATCCTCGGTCCATAATTCCGCACCCAGAGCGCGGAGTTTTGAGATACCAGGGTTCGAACGAGCGACTGCAGGCGCCGCAAGCCAGCTCGACATAAGAGCGAGGCCTACGCTCTCCGGAGCTCGACTAGTAACGAGATCTCCACTATTCGTACTTGATCCAGAGAACGAAAAATCGGATATGACGGAATAATTATTGTCTGCTCACTCGTCAACTAGAGGCCTATTGCCACGGAAGTATGTCGGATGCGAGAACCCTTACCTCTGACACTGATAGAACGGAAGAACTCAACACAGGGAAGGTTGGCTATTGGTGATGTCAAGACCCAACTCGGTGCGTCGGCCTGAGGTGTGTAGACAGTCTGAGGCGTGTAAATGGCGATGTTATCTGGTAGTGGAGGACTTGGTTCTGGAACAACATAAGCGATAAACACGGCATCACATATTCTTCGACTGCATCGTACTAACCTTTGGTGAAAAGATCCACGGTAGAAGTGTAACGTGCTATTTCTTTCCGCACTTTCGGTTCTGGCAATAGGGAGTCATCCTCATACACGTCGCTATCCTTTCCATCTCTCTTTCTCTTTCCAACATGATAGCCGATAGCCTTCCAGTGGTCTTTGTTTCGGTACTTGCAAAAGTTCCATTTCTTCAGCTGACGTTCGTATTGTGCCTTGCTATGAAGGGCGTTAGGAAAAACATGTTCATTTATCAGGACGAAGACCTTACCTTGCGTGAAAGTTACGCTCTCTCGCCATAAGTTCTGGGAGGTCTTTGTGAAGAACTCCATTTGAGAGATATGACTCTACGAAGCGTTTATGCAATTCCCATGCTTCACTTGAGAGGTTTTTGTTAGCCACAGGCTTCGTCATCTCGGTGGATTGCGGTTTTGTAGGTGTCTGCTCGTGAGTGAGTTGACTGTCTAGCTGTAGAAGCAGGCACGTTGTCGGCAAGAAGAGGAGGAACGCAGCGAAAAAGACAGTCCAGAAGCAAAATGGCAGGTCCTATCTAGGAGTTCTTTGTAGGTAGCCGTTACCACTTCCATCCTGAAAATTATCGTGGATGTCCGAACCAACGTCGCTGTTTTCCTTGACTTTTGCAGCCTTGCCCTCATCAAAGCACCCAGGCTCCATACGTAGCACAAGACGATTGGTCGAGGCCAAAATCTGTTGGACTACAAAAAGTCAACCTTAGAGATCCACGGCAGAAATTCAGCTTGACAAAATCTGGCGGCTTCAGGAATCAGTACTAAGAGCTCCCATCTTACTAGTTGGAGCCAGATTCTGCGAGGGTGGTGGAGGGTGGTGGAGGGACTTTCGCCCATCCAGGGTGAATTAACAAAAAATAGCCTTCATGCCAAGCCCAAAATCGACTCCTAGCACGATGGTTACTTCTCAGACACGGAGTACAGCACCACAAAATCAAACAGTGTGCCTGACAAGTGGGCGCGAAGTGCAATTGGTTGATGCCAAAATCAGTGGCAGGGGTTCGCACTATCCCAAGATCCATGGTCACAGCCAGAATCCGCGTGCAAGCCGCAGCAATTTTTATCCACTAGGGAGCTTGCATAGCGGAGCCTCACCCTCGAAACAACAACAGCCCACAAAAGAATTTAGACGGCACCGCTGCGCGCTACCTTCTCCTCCGTATGTAAAATGATTCATCTTCGTCCAAAATCTGCGGTCAAAATCTGCGGCCAAAATCTGCGGCCAAAATCTGCGTCCAAAATCTGCTGCCACTCAAACGGCTAGGGGCATACAAAACATATAAGAACATGTCAATACCTCTGGTAGAGTTAATTCCTTTGAACCATGGTTGCACTTTAAGATATCTCTCTAGCAGTTGAGATTAAGTTCTGTATACTCTGTATCCACAATGGGTCTCTCCGCTGAGGCGCTGATTGCCATCGTAGGACTCTGCATCACGTGCCCGCCTACTGCCATCATCCTCTGGAAACTTCTCCAAAGACAAAACATCCTCCAACTTCGACGTCGCCCAAGGCCGAGTAAGAATATATCTCCCTCTCATATTGCTCTCAATCTCTCTCCGCAGTACAGATACTTACTCGTGTCTATCTTCCTGCACAGATGAGTTAGAGCTGCAACAGCACACGCTTCCCCTTTCCAGATCCCGACGCCAACACACCATCCCACAACTCACCGGCTTCGAAGCAGCTGGGGATCTAGAAGCTAGACCCGGGTGGGCTAGTCACTCACCTTGTGAATCCACCTTTTCCCCAGCAGAAACATACTATTTCACAGGAACAGGGCTAGTATTCTAACCCCGGATCACAGATCTAAACCTCCATCCAGGGGTACAAATCAATTCAACCACTATCCACCAAACTATCACCTTTGTTCAGACTGAGAGAGCATCTCCATTTCCTTACCAGCACCAATAACCCCCCTTTCCTTTTACAATTCCTCCCATTCGCATTGTCAGGTGGCATATCAGTATGGCGCGAAACCTTGAACATGATCCAATGCCACGCGATGTGCATTTGTATGATGATAATGGGGGGCTTCTTGGAGGCATTTATCTATGCCATGTGAAGAGCTCCTTTGTATTGACACTGATGGTTGTCACAGAAATGTTAATGGCAACCCAAAACATCTCACATTGTACCTTTTATGCCTGGTGCGACATGTTTCTAATCACAAATGCGCCGTAGTCGCTCTTTCGCCTACGGTCAGACAAGTCATCGACTAGCCGAGCTCTACAGCGAGACAACATTTTTATTAAAGTTGGCTCTTATGTGGTCCTAGACAACAGTGTGTACTAGTTTTCCCCTTCGCTAAAGCTTCTAACGTATTTTGTTGATGGAGATAGATGGCCAACCCATTCCGGTGCATCCAACTTCTGACAGCGCCCCTCGACGTGCTCTCTCAGGGCGAGGATCCTCAATCAGGACAAGTAGAATACTAATTAATCCATGACTCCCAGGCCAGCTGTTTCATTTTTGAGGGCTTACTCCCATTTTCGCAGGATCATTTTCGCGACAGTCTTCGGCGCAGAGATGGCTCTTGCGCATTATCTGACTTCACACCCACAGGGGAGAGTCCATACCTCTGCCTGAATCCTGGCCATATATACCCCGTTGCTAGGGAGGCAATTTGGTTGCAGAACGGAGACCGTAATTGGATAACAAATTCTCGCCCAGCTGATTATTAGGGACAGTCGTATCAACTCCCCTTGGCTTACTACTCTCGTTGAATCTGCACCTATTTTTTGATGTCTTCTGGATTTCCGCAACCCTGATGTTTGTGTTCCCCCCCGCCCTCTTAGTAGTCTTACGTGGTGGAAGCTGATAATTAGACACAGGATGGATATAAGATAGTGGATTTTGTTGGGTTCGATACACGGTTCAGGGGTCAAGTACTGAAAAGCACTGTCACCAATCCAGCAAACAATAACGACCGTGTCAGTGATGACGCTCTACGTTGGCACCTTCGGCAGGCAGTGCTTGCAAACGTGAAGGGTGCGGGACAAAAGCCCCTAGGACTATGAGCCTAATATTATCGATGACATTAGGAAGATTAGAGAGGGTCCAGATGCAGCGGAACGGATGGAAGCCGAACTTTTCACCCGGCTTGGGGCAGGGGATGTGGTGAACATTGCCTCCGAGGCATAGATGAAACGCCCCCACATATAGGGGCAAACTTTTTCTTCTATACTATTCTCTTATCTTCACCTTCGGCATAGGAAACCTAATGGTTCACGCCTTTTGCAGTATGACCAATACAATACCGACCCAGATAACTTACGTCATTTGCAGTATGACGACTACGATACCAACTCGGAATATTAATCCGCGCTCCCAGCCTGCTGCTGATCCTTTGATGCCTTGAGCGGTCCTAGGACGTGCTCACGGTAACCACCGTACACTGAAAAATAGTTAGTTTTCCATCAATCTTTAATTACTACTAGTGGCTATAAACTTTTTACTGAGTCTATGCTTTTATTTTATTTTGTAGGTAGTTCGGCTCTATGAGGCCGGTCAGATCTCACAACTAGTTACTTTATGATAATATTGTGTTCGCTCTGCACACCTATCAGCACCCCTAGAATTCTCTCATATCCTTAACAAGATATACAACATACACACACACAAGGAAATCCCCTTCCAAGAACTACTAATATTCCAGTTTTCTCCCACCCAATTTCCCCGCCCCAGGAGTTTCACTCATTCCCAATAAAGAAATTTGATTTACTCAAAATCAGCAACTGATAAAAAGGAATGTAGACATAGCCAGTTAATCTCTCTATTTTAGAAACTGAGAATGAGAAGCTTGTGTCAAAGACTACAGTTCCCAATTGCTGCTGGCTGCCAACATTCCGAGGTACCAAAGGCCCAGCAAAACAGTCAACTGCCCTGGCCCGCGCTGTGTCCAAGGGATTGCAGTCGCCACAGCAACATGGCCATTCCCAGAAAGTCTTTTCACAGGCACAAGCTCGGTATCTGTAATGATAAAGCTATACCTAGCACCATTCTGCTTCATGTAGAAGTTGACCTGGGAGAGGACCTGGCTGTACTCCTTGGCCCGACCGTAGTCAAGAGACGCTTGCCACTCTGATTTCCACTTCCAAGACACCTTAAGATCACCAGGGCATCGGTTCTTCCCCTCACCAACACTAGAATTGACATCAACGAACGCCGTGTCAGGCTTATAGTTGAGAACTAAATCTGCAGCTGTGCCGCCATCGAAGGCGACAGGCGTGAGCTGGCGGGCGGGTAACTGCAGTCTGAGCTGCTCGAAGCCCCTGCGGAGAGCTCTGCGGATCCGCGGGAGAATATATTCACAGAAGCGTGCATGGAATAGTGGCTCATCTCTTATTGCCCGGGGAGGTGATGTGGGCATGGGATCTGGCATGATCTGGCAGGCGTTGAGCTCAGTCCCATATTGCTGTAGAATTAGGTTATAGTTAAATTCTGGCCATGCAGAAATTTGTGTAATGTCACGGTATTCATAGTTTGTGTTTGTTGTGTTTGGTCCTGTAACAGTGTTGTGCGTCGGAAGCCTTTGGGGAGCTTCTGTTTCAAGGTAAGCAAGGAGGGACTGCGTGGCCGCCATGGGTGGGAGCGGCTAAGGACAAATACATGTAGAGGTGTCGATGTATATTCTCCAAATAATTAGCGAAGAATGATCATAGGAGGGAGATAACTTCAGAGATTCTCCAAGAGATCGAAGCCAGAGTTGACATACTGCCTCCTGAGAGCGGGGTATCAGAATCCCAGTCCCCCCAAGTATCAACTGATTGGGGGTGGCCATCATGTCTGCGTTCGGGCCGGTTTTCCTGCATGTTGTTCCTTTGCTAGGCCACTAGCTGGAACGACAGCGCGCATGTGCCTTCACAGGGGCTATTTGGAAAGAGTACCTTTGACGTTCTAAAGGAGGCGCGAAAATCGAAAAAGAACCAAGAACGCCGTGTAGACAGTGTTCTTGATAATGCTTCGAACTACGTCCATGCAAAGAAAGGGAATCGCGCCAAGCGCGTCCACGTGATGCCGACTGCATGCCCACTGCTTCGATGCCTGCCTTGATGTTGGCAACCCGAGTTTTAAATCCAAAGAGCTTCATACTTCTATGGAAAATTTGATACCAACGCTCACCAGCAGCAGATTATGGCTGGTTCTGTGGAGGCTAAACAGTTTTCCCTCTCTGAGCTCTCCATAATCCAACTTATCCATTCATCAGACAGCTCGAAGATCTTCCTAGTCGAGCATGAAGGTGTGGAATATTGCCTAAAAGTGGTATGTCAAGAACCAGATGCAGTGTCCCCGTCTCGGCCATAATTTACAGAATGGATTTCCAGTTTCATGTCAACAAGGACCCAGGCTTTACCCCCAAAGGCCGGGATCTCTGTCGCTATCGTTGTGAGTTTGAGGCATACAAACTCCTCTCAGCAGCGGGAATATGCGAACAGGGCTTCGTACCCCAACTTTACGCGATATTTGAAGATATTGACCCGCTCATGCCTACACTGATACCACATCTCGATACCTTCCACGACGACCTCCACCGTCCCTGTGCTATATTACTTGAGTATCTACCCCATGCGGAGCCTTTGAACTGCGAAAATTACACTCGACATAGAATTCAAAAGGCCATCCTGGGTATCCAAGCTGTGCACCGCGCGCGAGTTGTGCATAATGACCCTTACCCAAAGAATGTGTTGATCATTCCCGGAATGGCAAGCAACGGAATTGACGACCGGGTTGTTTGGGTCGATTTTGATATTGCTTTAAATTTCGGGTCTACGAAGGTTGGTGGGAAGTTACAGTATGATGAAATTAAGGAGGCTGAGTTTGAGAAGGGACTGGTAGAGAGCTATGGGAGGATGTTGGTAAGTTTAGTGCTTATATCTTTTTGTGTACTTACTCACATCTATTTAGGAAGAGGATCAGCAGCAGGGCCTGCTGAAGAATACAAAATTCTACTGATATCAAGCTGCGTCTGATTCCTGACTCACCTTCCCAAGATGACATACAAGACTGCAGGACAATTCTCTCTCAAATGAGTAATATTGCTACTTTATAATAAAGGTTCCAACTTCTAAATAAGCTTACTAGTACTGAGATGTGTAGATATAGGGTCAAATGTGGAGAATTCTGTCCCCAATTTGTATAGTGGCTGCTAATCAGACTGGCTACAATATACGGAGTCTCTAGAACACAGGACTCCGTCTATCGTAGCCGGCTCCATTCTAAACTCAAAATCGCGTTTAGATAAACGAGGCAGCACGTGGGAACCGAACGCGCCCTCAGCTTGATAAGCTAGCGGCGAATTGAGCCAGGTAGTAGGTAAACTGCTTTGTTTGAATTGAGCTGCTCAGCCTAGCTAACATTCAATTCTATATAATCCCCCATATCGAGCGCCCACCCTGATCGAATGATCTCTTCCTCACCCAATTCCTTTGCGAATTCTCCCTAGTCAGCTCAGACCCCAGAAAGTCTTCCTCATCCAATTCCTTCGCGAATTCCCCCGCGAATCCCCCCTAGTCAGGCTGGCCCCTAGTTCAAGCTCTTCCTCAATCAATTCCTTCATGAATTTCAGCCTTTATATTTGAATGAGCGGGATGGGAATCGGGGTGTAGGTTTTGTATGACTATATATCGAATTCTATAGAATTGAATGTTAGCTAAGCTGAGTAACTTAATTTGAATGGAGTAGCTTACCTACCATACAGCTCCATTTGCAGCCAGCCCACAGAGTACTGAGAAATCGTTCGATCAGCTAACTACAATATATAGAGTCCCTAGAATCTCTGACTCTGTCTATTGTAGGTGGCTCCCTATTCTAGGATGTTGAACTCATGAGTTCATAAATCGCGTTTAGATAAACAAAAGCTTTCTAATAATCAAGAATTAGAACTTGATTGGAATAAATATACTGATTGAAATGAAAATATTAGCAACTCTAATAAGAAACTACTTTCTCAGCTATTTAGAATCTGTTCTTTGATTAAAGATTATCTACTAAGTCTGAAATAGACTTCCGTATAGACAGGTCGGGCCAAACCTATGGAATTTTAGGCCGGCCCAAGCCCGACCCAAACCCATGACCTAGGCATCAATTTTTCTTCTAAAATAATATATATAGTCTAGAGAATAGAACTTTAGAGAAGGAATTTAGCAAATATAAAGTCCTGCTATTTTTTAAGAAAAGATTCCAGTTTTCTGAATACAAAAATATCCAGCTAATTCCTGATTATTAAAGTATTTATAAATCTATGTCTGGAAGTATTCACTATATATATATAGAGGAATATAAAGCAGTATATAAGATATATATTAAAAGAACTATACAAGTTTTAATCTTTCTATCTATAAAACTATTTTTAAATATTCTCTGCTGAAAGCAGTCTGGAATTGTCAATTCTAATATAAAGAAAACTTAGAAGAAGGTAGTACAGATTCTCTGCTAGATATTCTATTATATAATTACAAGTAGTCTTTTATATAGATATATTATATTGAAAGAAATTCTGATTTTTTTAAAGATTGAAAAGTTTTTATTTCAGAAGTTGTATTTTTATTTCACTCAAGTAATTACTGAGCTTCTTTATAAATTTAAAGTTTAAAATATTCCAGCTGCCTAGCTGGCAACTTTTACAACTTTAACTTTCTATTTAACAGAAATACTCTATAATTGAATAATTAAGATTTAAAATTATAGTATCTGTTAATAGTCTCTTTTTTTTCCTAGTCTTCTTATACAGAATATCACACTGCAATCTTGAAGATTTAATAAAAAAAAAAAATATAAATAATAAAAAAGAAGATAAAGATTCTAGAGATAATTATAATCTATTAACTGAAAAACAATTAAAATTTTAATCTAAACTAAATTAATTAATCAGTTAATATTGACAATCTCCTTATAAACAATCTATAACTCAGTAATTAATTCTAGTATATTGTATACAAGCTTGTTTTCTTGATTTTGTTAAAGCTGTTACAAAGTACCTTGTTTAATTAAGCAGGGCAGAACCTCAACTAAACCTCAGAGGTCTGTAATGCCCTTAGAGGATATACTCTGGTATACACTAAGCTTGTTTATTACTCTAAGCCAGTGTGTAGGCCTTGGCTCACTGTAGTAATAGAAGATAATCTACTTCTCTAAAGAAACAAAGTAATCCAGCTAGAGGACAGCCTTGTACTGTATATTAGAAAAGGCCTAATAAAATACAAAGATAAAGTATATATAATATCAAAGTAGAATTACAGTGCTGTTGTAGCTAGTGATCTAGAACTAAAAATAGATTTAAAATTAGTATTATTATTAAATACAAAGTAAAAGACTTCTATTTCTAAAGGTAGGAGAAATACATTCTTTATATATATAATAAAAAACTTGTAGTAGATCTGGTAGATTATATAGATATAGTAGATCTGAATTTACTAGATTTACTGAGTCTACTGAGTCTACTATTTCTGTTATATAACTTCTCTATTATATAATCTCCAGCTCTAGAAGTTTTTTCAGTTCTATTATATTTCTTTTTTCTGAATTATTATCAATTAATAATTTCTGTTAATCTATAATATTATTTTCTTCTTTTTCAGTAAACTGTTCTAGCAATTTTACTTCTTTATAATTATTACTTGTTCTACTCTCTTATAGTTATTCTTCTTTTTCTGTAAGTTTTCAGAATATATTAATTATAGTACCCAGCTGTACTGCTTCTAACAAGATCTGTACTGTTAATATTGAATATCTAAATATTATTATATTTTCTCTATATTATCATTATAAATAATCTAAGAAACCTTGTATTATATTGAAATATAATAAATATTGTAGTAAATATATTTATCAGAGCAAATTCTGTATCTATAACTTAAATTTTATTCTCTACTCTAATTGGAACAAATTATATTGCACTTATAATAAGATCAAGACTGATAAATATTATATAGAAAAGGAGCAGGCTCAATACAATATTAATATTACTTATCTAGATAATAAACTGACTTATCTCTTTATTACTTGTTAAGAATTTATAAATTGAAATTATTATTTTTATAATCAAGAAAAGTTTTTAAATAACTATACAGGTAAATTCCTTGAATCTGATATTCAAACTCTTGAAAAGTTAGAAAAGTTAAAAGAGAAGGAAAATAAAAGAAAATAAGCTGAAGCTATAGCTACAGATAAACTGCAAGCCCTGTTAGCTATTATTAATAATATCCTTTCTTCTTCTAGTTTCAACTTTACAGCTTTTAATAGTACTACAATATTTTCTAAGTATTCTCTAAATTCTTGACAGGTTTTCAAGTACTGTCTAACTGTAGATATTCTTTCTATTTTATAAAATAGTATTATTTATCTTTTAATACTGTATTTTCTAGAATTTCTTTAACTTTATATTCATTCAGTTCTTTATTCTTGACTTTAGATAAATATTATCTAGTATTCTGAAGTACTTTTTCAATTAGCAAGATATAGAAAGTTAGATATATTCTTATTTTCTTTAGCAAAGCAAGTCTATATATAACTGGTTCAATCTGTTCTAAAACTTTGAAAGATCCAAGTTTTCAATAATTAAATTTATTACTTGATTGCTTTATCTTTATATTTCTTTGTAAAAGATATACTTTTTTCTTTTCTTTAAAAATCAATACTTCCTGGCATTTCTTATTGTAGTAATATTTTATCTGTTTACTGTAGAATTTCAAGTTCAATTACAGTTGTTTATACAATTTTCAAAGTTTTTAAATTCTTATCTATTCTAGATATACTCTTATTTCTATATATTACAGTATTTATAGAATATCTAGTTCTTACTTATAATTTACAAAATATAGTGTATATTCTGTTATTATATATTTTAAACTGTTATAGACAATCTGTGCTATTAGCAATAGTAAAACTTAATTATCTTATTAATTGTTTATATAATTCTGTAAGTATTGCTCTACTATCTAGTTCAATCTTTCTACTAATCTATTTACCTGCAGATAGTACACTATTGTAGTCTGATATTTTATATAAGTATACTATAAATATTCTCCAGAAATATTCTATAAACTTCAGATTTCTGTTTAAGATAATCTTTTCAAGCAATTTATAATTTACAAATATATTCTGTAATAGTATATATACTATTTCTAGTACTAATATTTCTTTAATAAACAGTAGAAAGTATATATATTTAGTCAATCAATCTGTAACTGTTAAAATAGAATTATACTCTATTTCTATTTATAGTTCTTTAAATTTCAGTAACTTTACAATAAAATCTATTATTATTAATTTCTATAGTACTTGTAAATAAAGTATCAGCTGTAACAAGCTATATTTTTTATATTAATTTACTTTAATTTATATACAATTACAGTTTTATATATAATTTCTGACTAATATTTATAATTCTGACTAATAATAGTTTCTTGAAATCTTTTTCTAAATTTTCTCAACTTTAAAATATCCTGCTATTAGATTGTTATAATTTTTTTAGAAAATTCTGTTTCTTAATTTTAATAAAATATAAATTAATTCTTTATACAATAGTAATCTGTTACTATTTTTGAACTTATCTTTATATTTAATTTTCAATACAGTAGAATTATTCTGTATCTGAGTTTATAATTTGTCTTCAAACTTTATTAATATAGTGATTAATTGTATAGCTTTTAAAGTCTGATAATTAAAAACTAGAGTATTTGTATCTTCTGCAATTTTAAAAAATACTTGTTTTTTCTTGTAAGCTGTTATTAGATTCAACTGTCTGCTTAATATATCTGTTCAAGTATTATCCTTTTCTTTGTAATACTGTATTTTAAAATTATAAACTGTTAAAATTTCTGATCAACAAGCTTGATATTATATCAACTCTTTTATAATTATAAAGTATTGAAGATTGTAATAGTCTGAAATTACAATTATCTAGTAATTTGTACTTTTTAAATATACTTACTATTTCTTCAGTATTACTATTATTATAAGTAGTTCTTTATTATAAATATTGTAGTTTTATTCAGCCAGTATTATTAATTTTATATAGTAAATAATCAGTTTTTTTTTTTTTTAATTATTCTTTTACTATAATCTTGCTTCTATTATATAATTTAATATATCTATATTTATAATTACAGGTTTTATAGAATTAAAATATATCTATATTTCTTCTTTTTAAAAAGCTTTTTTAATTACTTTAAATACTTTCTACTGTTATTTTTTTCAATAAAACTCAATATTTTTTTTAAAGAAGAATATAAAGGGTTTTATCAGATCTGAAAATTTTTTTATAAACTGTCAGTAGTAGTTTACAAATCTGTATAATATTTAAACTTCAGTTATAGTTTTCAGTATCAACTACTTTTCTATTGCTTGAATTTTTACTAGATCTATCTATATACCCTCTATAATAATAATATATTCTAAAAACTTAATTTTCTTTTTAGAGAATTTGTACTTCTCCAGTTTCAACAGTATATTTTTTTCTTATAATCTGTTAAATACTATCTTTACTTTCTCAGTATATTCTATTCTTGTACTATTAGTAAAGATCAGAATATTGTCCAGATATATAATTATAAAATTATTCAAAAACTTATAAAAAAGTTTGTTAATTATTGCTTGGAATATTACTGGTATATTAATTAGTTTAAATAGTATAATTAAGTACTTGAAGTGTTTATAATATATTTAAAATACTATTTTCTATTCTTTATTTTCTTTAATTCTGATTTGATTGTATCCTGCTCTTAAATTCAGTAAAGTAAACTATTTAATTTCTTAAAATCAGTCTTGTATCTTTTCAATTAATAGTAATAGATATTAGTTTTTAATTGTAATACTATTTAATTATTAATAATTTATATACAGTTATAACTTGCTATCTTTCTTCAGTATAAAAATAATAAAGTATTTTACTAGTAATATTAATAGTCTGATAAACTCTTTTTCTAGGTTTTTATTAATATATTAGTATAATTTCTTTAGCTCTTTTTTATTTAGTTGATATATTAGCTTGTATATCAGCTTTTTTTCTTCTAGCAATAGTATTTTATAGTTCTATTTTCCATGTTCTAGTAAACTTTTAAACAGCTTTTTTTTCTTAAATATTTCTCTATAGTTCCAGTATTTCTTGGATACTATTTTTCTGACTTTCTTAAATATATTCTGGCTTATCTTTTTAAGTAAGGTCCCAGCAGTTTTTTTATATTCAATAATATTTATCTATTCAATTGATTATTTTTATACTATCTGTTTTTGATTATTTAGCTTATTTATTGCTGTAGTTTTATATTCAGTTTTCTGTAAACTGTAGATTATTTCCAGTATTAAATCTAGTACTGGGAAATATCTATATCTATTTAACTTTATTATTCTCTTCTGTTAATATATATTAGAGTTGTATAGCTTCAATTAGAGTAGTTTCAAGATAATATTATAACTTTCTAGATTAGTTATATCAAAGCTTACAAGCTCTTAGTATCCCTGTATTACTAATAGTTTCAGGTATATTTTCTATTATATAAAGTTTAGCTGACTTCTGTTTAATCTGTTTAATTAATACAGTTATTTCTTTAATTCTATCAATAGTTCAGCTCTTTTTATAAAACTTCTATCTATAAAAATTCCAGTTGCTCCTGAATTAATCAAGATATATATACAGTATTCTTTTAAAATTACAGTAACTACTAGATAGCTGTTTTAATTTATATTAGCTAATAACTGTTCTATTATATTGCTTACAGATATTTATTTATAGTAATACTGTTATTTTCTATTTATAATTGTAAAGTATCAGTTTTCTATCTTGATTTTTATAATAGATCTTTTGAAATTCCTTTAAATACTGTTATCTATTACTTGACTAGTTCTTTTTAAATTTTAAATACTTCAGATTTATTTCTTTCTAGTCTATTTTATAATATCTTGATTTTGCTCTACTATAAATCTGTAGTTATTATCTTAGCCTGTATTTCCTTATATCAGACTTTATAATATATTTATAACTTAATACTTTTATTATATTAATAATATTACTTTTCTTCTTAGTATTTTATTGGCTTTGCTGGTCTTTATATATAATTAATCTTGTATATATTGTATTCCAGCTTTCTATATATTTTTATACAGTATACCCAAGGTATCTCTGTATATTGTAGATAATTGATATTATATAATAGATAATCTATTTATTTTTCAAATATAAAAGTTGGCTCTCTAGAATAGTTTTTATTGCTGATTTGTATTTTCTATAATAATTATAAAAAATATCTATTTATCTATTTCTCTCTGCAGTATATTTTGTAATTATTTATTTAATATAATAACTAAATCAGTACTCTGACCCTGTACTTGTTATTACTTTTTAATCTAGTATTATAGTAACTAGTTATTTTCTGATTTATTCTGTAGTAAATATAATTTATAATTTCTTTCTACAGCAACTCTGTATTTTTATTTTTATTAAAGTCTGAAATTATATATTTTTTTAGTTATAATTTTTCTATCTAGATTGCTTTTAACTGCTTCAGTGAATCTGAATAGTACTGGTTGTCTTTTACTTTTCAATAAAATAGACAGCTATCTGTATAATAGAATAATCAATATATTCTTTTATACTATAGATATTTAATATTTGCTTTATTTTATAAACTGAGCTATTTCAGTATTTTCTGAACATCTTTCTATACTTTGACTTCATTGTATTACTTGCAATTTTTTATATTATATTTATACAGCCTATAATAGTAGTAGGTTAGATTATTTCTGATTTACTGAATTTTCTTATCTTGTATTTTCTTGTACTATTTACAATTGTATATAAATATAGAAAATTTGTAGTATTATAAATATTTTAGATCTGTAATATTCTGGTTTTTTTTCTTTCAATAATAGTTATAATTTCTACTACTTTTTTATAGATTTCCTGACTCTTATTATTTCTTATACTCTTCCCAGTATAGATTCCTGTAGTTGGGTAATAGATACTTTATCTTTATTGTTTCAGTTAGCTTGGCTGCTTCACTGTTGATTTCTGTTTATTAAGTCTTTATTAGTCCTTGAAATATCTATTCTACTATAACTTTTTATAGTTTATTCTACTTATCTACTGTATCACTAGTTTCAGCCCTAGTTATATATAGAAATTGTTGTTTATTTCTATCAGTATCAGTAGTAGAATAATATTATTCTCTTATTATTGCTCTTAGTTCTTGTTATAGCTAGTTTCTATATTTTTTATAGCAATTTCTTGTAAAATATTCTAATTTCTTGTAAAAAAAATATAATTTCTTCTAGTATAGCTTGTCTTTTTTATAGTTCTAGCTTCTTGTAGTTATATCTAGTTCTATAGATTATAATCTGTAAAAATTGTAGTTTTCTCTGTATATTTATTGCTTTGCAGTATAGTTTAGAAACTGTTTATAATTTTTTTATTCTAGATATCTTTTTTAAATCTTTGTATCTATATATATTGTATATTTAATTATTTCAGATAGTATATTGAATTATTTCTCTAATCTGACTATTTTATTCTTGATCTTCTTTTTAAACCTGTTATATACAGCTCCTGCTAATACATTATTATTCCAGTCTAATACTACAGCTAGTTGTTGGAATTCTGCTAGATATCTAGCTGTATTTTTTATTTATTAAATCTATCTAATTTTCTATACTGCTGTTGCTTCTTTATCAGTAATTTCAAAATTTACTGTTAATACTTTCTTAAATAATTCAAAATTCTTTATTATAAGAATTCTTTCAGTTTTAATAGATATAAGAGCTCTGAGATTTTTTTCATTAAACTATATTATTAAATAGAGTTGTATCTATACTGCTACTTTTCTTTGCAGATATTATACTGCTACTAAGTACTTATCAGTCTTTATTAACTTAGTATTGAATTGAAAGTAGATTTTAAAATATACTAAAAAAGATCTGAGCCTGCTTCTAGTTCTATTAAAAGATTGAATTTTTACTTTCTTTACAATACTTTCTTTCTCCTGGCCTGTAAATTGTGCTGCAACTTGATTTTTAATATTAACTGTATATTTATATATTTAGTTAATTATTTCTTACTGTTCTTTGAAACTTTGACCTTGGTTTCAAGCTTCTAGATCTAAGCTAGTAAGACTTGTACTGTAACTGCTGTAAATATATTTTTCTATTAATTAGTTTTTTCTAAGCTAGAATAATACTTACCTGAATCAACAAAGTATTCTTTGTCTTGTATAATTGAAAGACAAAGAAGGTTATTGTAATGTTGTATAATTAAAAAATTTTAAAAAAGTTTATAATTTTATATTTTTTAAGCTAATACTTTAAAAAATAGGTGTTTAATATATTATAAAGTACCTTGTCTGATTAAACAGAGCAGAACTTTAACTAAACCTTAGAAATCTGTAATACTCTTAGAGGATATACTCTGATATACACCAAGCTTGTTTATTACTTTAAGCTAGTATATAGACCTTAGCTCACTGTAATAATAGAGAGTAATCTACTTTTCTAAAGAGACAAAGTAATCCAGCTAGAGGACAGTCTTATACTGTATATCAGAGAAAGCCTAATAGAATATAAAGATAAAGTATATATAATATCAAAGTAGAATTGCAGTACTGTTGTAGCTAGTAATCTAGAACTAAAAATAGATCTAAAATCAGTATTATTATTGAATACAAAGTAGAAGACTTCTATTTCTAAGAATAAGAGAAATATATTCTTTATATATATAATGAAAAACCTGTAGTAGATCTGGTAGATTATATAAATATAGTAGATCTGAATCTACTAAATTTACTGAGTTTACTGAATCTACTGTTTCTGTTATATAACTTTCCTGTTATATAATTTCTAGCTCTGAGAGTTTTTCCAGTTTTACTGTACTTCTTTTCTCTGAGTTATTATTAATCAATAATTTCTGTTAGTCTATAACAAAAGCTTTGCTTCTTAATCTAAGTTGCTTCAATACTACTTTATATTAATAGAGCTAGGCTTGCAAGAAGTATTTTATTACTAAAAAAAATCTCTGTTTTCTTACTAAAAAACAGCTTACCTGCAGTTTTAATAAAGACTGTAAATACTTAAATTAAAAAAGTTTATTTAGGAGAATTGATATACTTTTTAAGATTATCTTAACTAAATATAGATATACTTTTGTAGTCAAAGATATACAGAGTATAGATAAGTCTAGACAATTCTATAACAGCAGACAGCAGAATATCTAGATAAATACTGAACTTTTTAAGAAATTGAAATATATTAAGAGAAAAAATAAACTCAATCACTATCTTCACTCCCCTCTTTTTAACCCTCATATCCAATCTCTTATATTGACTGAACAAATTAAGCAGCAACTAGCTGAATTTGAGAGTACAGCTAGTATAGAAATATTCTTTCTTTATATTCTTGTTATTTTTGTCCAAGCAAACAGTAAAATTATATTCAAGTAAAGAAGCTATTCTGCAAGAAACAATATTTATTTATTCTGCAATGCTCAAGTCCTGCTATTTATATTGAATCTCTGAATATTGATATTTTATACAATAATTCTTTTAGATATTGTGTAGTAATTCTCATGTTGTCTATAGTAAATCATAGTTACTATAAAATATCTGTACCTAGTTCAGTTCGGAAATTAGAGTACTATTGATACAATACTGTGCTTTATCCACAGTATATTGAATATTATTAAATAAATATTTATCCAGCAAGAAAATTCAAAACAATAATACTTTACTTTTGTACTCAGTATAAATCAAAGAAGTAGATATAGGCTCAGATATAGGCTTAGAATATATAGTTTTAAAGTAAGTATATTGCAGAGAGCAGTGCAATGAGAAAAGAAATAGTTTTATTATAATTAAAAAAATATAATTAACAAAGACAAATTAGAAGAATAATTATATTTATATTTCCTTTCTTTCAGAAATAAGCATCCAGGCAAACAAGGCAGCTATCTGTAGCAGGTGTCCAGCTTTGCATTAAGTTGATAAGAGATCTTCCCACAGCAACAACAGCAAGAACCAATTAAAATAGAATTGAAAAGAAATATAGAAAAAGTCTACTAAGAACAGGAGTATCTATATTAAAAACTATTTTTTTCAGCAACTTTCTTAGCTTTGTTTATAAGTTCTTCCCAGCTAAATCCCTCTCTTTCAGTAGCTTTCTTAGCTCTATTATATACAGTAAATGTCTCCCAATTACAGCACCCTTCTCTTGTTTTACAGAGAACAATTGCTAAAGAGCTCTCAGAATCAGACTTGCAATTATCAACTAAAATAGAAGTATCTTGTAGGAACCAGTAGAGCTGGAGTAGGCTAAGATATTGTAATATTAATAACTGTTGAAATTCACCAGAGATAAAAAAGACCAATTTATTTAGTTGTGAGAAGTTATCTGTAGAGTGTATTGGTACAGGAGACAGAGTATCTTCTGCTTGATTGTCTGGCTGGGTAATACCTTGCAGGGTAGTAAATTATTTCAGGATACCAGAGTAGATACTAAAGCAGGTCATAGAAAGCAAATAAGGACAATATATATTAACAGGAGTAGCTTAATATATTATTTTAAGGCTAGGCTGGTATTCATACAAGGCAGTTGAAAAAGTAGTAAAACAACAAGGCAACTAGAGCAGTGAGCTGTACTTTATATATAGCTATCTATATTTAAAGTTTATATATTCAAGGAAAATCTCTATTAGAAGAGTGTAATGGCAGGGAATGGATGGAATGTGGCAGGAAATAGCAAATTCCCAGAACTTAGATAATATATATTAATAGAGACAAAGGCACAATCCTCTTCTTCTTTGTTATACAGATTCAGGCCCAGGAGGACAAAGTTTGAATTGAAGTGGAAAAAGTAGGCATACTGCAACTATTATATTTAAAGTATCAAATATTAGTAAGGCAAAGAAGCAGATCAAATAATACTGATTTCTATTGACAGTATATAAGTAGCTAGGCTGAGGAAACAGAATCTAGATCTCCTTTACTTCAACTCTATCTATTAATATAGGGAAGAGAAACTCAAGCAGTAGACAAGATATACAAGCTATTTATTATTTCTTTGTCATGCACAGCTTAGTCAATAGTGTCAGTTAATACACCTTCATATATTTGATTGAGACTATATATTACCTGATCCAACTCTAAGGCCAGGCGACCCTTGTTTAATTAGGTAAGCTGACCTGACCCAGGTCAGCTCATACAAAGGGTCAGGTCAGCTTCAAAAAATATAGTTCTGTCAATCTCAGTACCAGTTATTAACTATTTGAAAAGCTGCTACAAAAGCTCTTTTTTTTTATAGATAACTAGTTGTTAACTACTCTATTATCAATTTAATTACACTTATATCTCTATTCTCTATCTTCTGTCTACAATAGCAAAAGATCTCTACAAATTCATGAGTAGTTATTGACTAGTCAGCAACTAGTCAGTATGAGAAAAGCTGACAGAATGATAGACTGTTTATACACACTATCTTGAATTAGGCAAAGAAGCACTCAATCTCTCTATTTTTAGAATTAATATAAGTTGGATTTATTACTGAAATATATCTTACTTCAATTAATTGATAATCAGTTATTGACTAGTTATAATAGTCTGACAGTACTATTATTCTCTATATTAGCAAAGTCTACTGCTATATTGATAGCTGCTCTTTCCTGGTAAGTCAGTTAATTTCCAACTGGCCACTCACTAGTTACTAACTAGTCAGACTTAATATATTACTAACAATCTCTGCAAACACCTCTACAAGTATGAAGATGTTTCAATTGCCTGGGATGCATCTGGCCAGGTTCCTTGCTCCACAATTGATACTGTACTAAGTATATAACCAATTTCTAACTAATTAATAACTGGTTGTTCATGAGTTACAGAATTCTATAAATCAATTATTTCAAAGTATAATGCCAATGTATTGACAAAGATAACTAGTTATAAATCAGTTAATAATAAGTCAGGTAGTTACAGTTTGTGCTCTGATACCAAGGACTCTATCAAGAAGATTGAACTTTCAATACACAAAGATAGCAAAGCAATAAGTTTTTACTGATTGATGACTAGTTATCTATCAGTTACTAACCAGTCATCTAGCATAATATCACTGAGGTTAAATATATTGTTTATAACTACAGCCTGCTATTGCCCTGTGAATCCTGTACTACAATCAATAATAGTAAGTTTTAACTAGTATATAACTAGTCTCCAACTGTTTACTGACTAGTTGTGGCTAGAGTGTTGTAGTAATCTTGAAACCTATTCCTATTATAGACTTTTCTTAATGCCTGGTAAGACTAGTGAGCAACCAGTTGAGATTTCTGAGGAGGAGGAGGAAGAAGAAGAGGAGGAGGAGAAGAAGAAAGAAGAAGAGAAGAAGGAAGAAGAAGAGCAGGATATAGAAGATCAGTAAAATAAAAATACTGAAGATAAGGTTGAGTAGTTTTTGACTAGTCAGTAACCAGTTAACAACTGGTTGTGCAGAGAAGAGGTATAAATAGGTATTAATACCTACTAGTTAATAAATAGTAACATGCTTTGAATTTTTGCTTTGATAGTTTTAATATTATTGTTAATTAATTATAATTATTATTTTATTTTATTATAAAATAAATTTGAGATTTATATTTAAATACTAGATGATTTATATATAATTAAAAGAAAATAAAATATAACTAGTTATTTATTATTATTTAACTAGTAATAAAGTAAATCTTCTTCTACTTTTCTTAATTCTAGCTACTGTTTTTTATTTTCTAATTCTAGCTTTTCAATTTCAGCAGTCTTTCTTTGCAGCTCTATTTCTTTAATTTTTAATTCTAATTTCTGCTGCTAATACTGAAGCTCTTAAAAATTATTAGAAGCTATTCTTCAAAGCTGGAATATAAATTATTGACTAATCAAGTATTAGTATCTGACTAGTTATTGACTAGTATTGACTAATCTTACTGGACTTGCTTATTATAAGGTTTCTTGCTTTCCAGAAGTTAAAAGCTTAATATTACAGACTAACAGGAATCATTGGTTAAAAGATAATCCAGGAGAAAGAGATGCAGCAGAACTGGAAGAACTTCTGAAGTTGGAGATTATATAATAGAGAAATTATATAACAGAAAACAGTAAACTTGATAGACTTAGTAGACCTAGTAAATTCAGATCTACTATATCTACACAATCTACCAGATCTACTACAGGATTTTTGTTATATATATAAAGAATGTATTTCCTCCACTCTTAGAAATAGAAGTCTTCTACTTTGTATTTAATAATAATACTAATCTTAGATCTACTTTTAGTTCTAGATCACTAGCTACAACAGCACTGCAATTCTACTTTGATATTATATATGCCCTATCTTTGTATCCTATTAAGCCTTCTTTGATATATAGTGCAAGGCTGTCCTCTAGCTGGATTACTTTATCTCTTTGAAGAAGTAGATCACCCTCTATCACTACAGTGAGCTAAGGCCTACAATGCCAGCTTAGAGTAATAAGCAAGCTTGATATATACTAGAGTATATCCTCTAAGAGTATTACAGATTCTTAAGATTTAGTTGAAGTTCTGCCCTGTTTAATTGGACAAGATACTTTATAATACATTGAATATCTATTTTTTAAAGTATTAGCTTAAAGAATATAAAACTACAAACTTCTTTAGAATCTTTCAACTATACAAGATTACAATAACTCTTTTTGTCTTTTAACTATACAAGACAAAGAACACTTTGTTGATTCAGGTAAGTATTATCCTAGCTTAGAAAGAACTAATCAATAGAAAGACATGTTTACAGTAGTTACAGTACAAGTCTTACTAGCTCAGATTCAGGAGCTTGAGACTAAGGTCAAAGAGCAGCAAGAAATAATTGACTAGATATACAAATATATAGTCAATATTGAGAAATAAGTTGCAGTGCAACCTACAAGCCAGGAGAAGGGAGGTATTGTAGAGAAAATAAAAATTCAATCTTTCAACAGAACTAGAAGCAAGCTCAGACCTTTTCTAGCACACTTTGAAATCTATTTTTAATTTAATATTAAGTTGACAAAGACTGACAAGTGCTTGATAGCAGTACAACACCTGCAAGAAGAAGTAGTAGTATGGGTGCAACTCTATCTAATAATATAGTTTAGCAGAAAAGATCCTAGAGATCTTACATCTATTGAAACTGAGAGAATTCTTGTAATAAAGAATTTTAGACTATTCAAGAAAGTGTTAACAGTAAATTTTGAAATTACCAATAAAGAGGTAACAGCAGTGCAGAAAATCAGACAGATTCAACAAATAAGAGATGCAGCTGGGTACCTAGCAGAATTCCAACAACTAGCTATAGTATTGGACTGGAATGATAGTGTATTAGCAGAAGCTGTGTACGACAGGCTCAAAGAGGAGGTCAAGGATGAGATAGCAAGGTTGGAGGAACAACCCAACACACTATCTGAGATGATCAAACATGCAGTACACATAGACATGAGGATTTGAAAGAAATACCTAGAATAAAAAGGCTACAAACAGTTCCCAAACCACACAGCAAAGCAACAGATATACAGAGAAAACTATGATCCTTATAGACTACAATCTATAGAGTTAGATGTAACTATAAAAAGCCAGGACCATGAAAAAGACAAGCTATACTAGAAGAAGTTGTATTTCTTTTGCAAGAAACCAGAACACTTTGCAAGAAATTACTATAAAAAACATAGAAACCAGCTATGATAAGAGCTGAGGGCAATTATAAAGGAATAATACTACTCTACTGCTGATACTGGTAGAAATGAACAACAATTTCTATGTACAACTAGAGCTGAAACTAGTGATACAGCAGATGAGTGGAATAAGCTACAAGAAGTCATAGTAGAACAGATATTCTAAGAACTAATAGAAACTCAATAAATAGAAATTGACAGTGAGGCAGCCAGGCCAACTGGAACAATGAAGATAGAGTATTTATCACCTGATTATTGAAATTTACACTGGGAAGAGTGTAAGAGGCAACAAGAGTTAGAAAATCTATAAGAAAGTAGTGAAGATTGCAACTATTACTGGAAGAAGAAGAACCAGGATATTACAGATCTAGAATACCTATAATACTATAAATTTCCCATATTTGCATGTAATTGCAAGTGGTATAAGAAAATACAAGATAAGGAAATTCAATGAATCAGAGATAATTCAACCCACTACTATCATGAGCTGTACAGATGTGATATAAAAGATTGTAAGTAATGCAATGAAGTTGAAGTATGGAAAAATGCACAGGAAGTACTGGAATGGCCTAGTTTACAAGACAAAGCAAATGTTGAACATCTACAGCATGAAAGAATACATTAGTTATTCTGTTACACAGATAGCTGTCTATTCCACTAGGAAGTAAAAGACAACCAGTACTATCTAGATTTACTGAAGCAGTTAAGGGCAATCCAGATAGGAGAGTTGTGGCCAGGAGAATGTACAATCTCAGGCTTTGACAAGGATGAAAACACAGAGTCACTGTAGAGAGAGATTATAAACTATATTTACCACAGAATAAATCAGGAAATAACTGATTACTACAATACCAGACTAAAGAGTAACAACAAGTGCAGGGTCAGAGCACTGACTTAGTTGTTATATTGGATAAACAATTGCAGAATACACTGCAAGGAAAAACAGGTAAATAGATACTTTCTACAACTACTATAGAAAATACAGATCAGTGATAAAAGCTATTCTAGAGAGCTAACTTTTATATTCAAAGAATAGATGGATTACTTATTGTATGATATCAACCACCTACAATATACAGGGATACCTTGGGTATACTGTACAGGAATATACAGGAAGCTGGAGTACAATACATACAAGATTAATTATATATAGAAACCAGCAGAGCCAATAGAATACTGGGAAGAAGAGTGATATTATTAGTATAATAAAAGTACTGAGTTATAAATATATTATAAGGCCTGATACAAGGAAATACAGGCTAAAATAATAACTACAGATCTATAGCAGAGCAAAGCTAAGATAATATAAAACTGACTAGGAGAGAACAAACCTGAAGTGTTTAAAATCTGGAAAGAACTAGTCAAGCAATAGATAACAGTATTTGAAGGAATTTTGAAAGACTTATTATAGAAATCAAGACAGGAGACTAATATTTCATAACTGCAGATAGAAAATAACAGTATTACTATAAATAAATACCTGTGAGTGATATAACAGGACAGTTATTAGCTAATATAGATTAAAACAGCTACCTAGCAGTTACTGTAATCTTGAGAAAATACTGTGCATATACCTTAATCAATTCAAGAGCAACTGGAATTCTTATAGACAGGAGTTTTATAAGAAGGGCTGGACTATTGACAGAATTAAAGGAAAGACTGTATTGATTAAATAGGTTAGATGGAAGTCAGCTAGACTTTGTACAATGGAAAACATGCCTGGAACTATTAGTGATACAGGGATACCAAGAGCTTGTGAGCTTTGATATGACCAACCTAGGGAGTTATAATATTGTCTTGGAACTACCCTGGTTGAAGCTGTACAACCCTGACATACACTGGCAGGAGGGAATAATAAGGCTAAACAGATGTGAATATTCCCCAGCATCAGACTTGACACTGGAAATAATCTACAGTTTACAGAAAACTGGATATGAAACTACAGTGATAGATAAGCTGAGTAATCAAAGACAGATAGCACAAAAACAATCAATTAAATAGATAAATACTATTGAATATAAAAAGACTGCTAGAACCTTACTCAGGAAAATAAGCCAGAATATATCTAAGAAAATTAGAAAAATAGTATTCAAGAAATACTGGAACTATAGAAAAATATTCAAGAAGAAAAAGCTGTCTAAGAGTTTACCAGAATGTAGAAAATAGAACTATGAAATACTATTACTAGAAGAAAAAGAACTGATATACAAGCTAATATATTAACTGAATAAAAAGGAGCTAAAAGAATTATATCAATATATTGATAAGAATCTAGAGAAAGAGTTTATCAAACTATTAATATTACCAGTAAAATACTCTATTATCTTCATATCAAAGAAGAATAGCAAGTTATAACTGTATATAAATTATCAACAATTAAACAGTATTATAATAAAGAACTGATACCTGTTACTATTGATTGAGGAAATACAAGACTGATTTCAAGGAACTAGATAGTTTACTTCACTGGATTTGAAAGCAGAATATAACCAGGTCAGAATTAAAGAAAGCAAGGAATGAAAAACAGTGTTTTAAACACACTACAGACACTTTGAATACTTGATTATACTGTTTAGGCTAATCAATACACCAACAATATTCCAAGCAATAATTAATGAGCTTCTTTATAAATTTTTAGATGATTTTGTAGTTGTATACTTGGATAACATTCTGATCTTTACTGATAGTACAAGGATGGAATACACTGAGAAAGTGAAGATAGTACTTAACAAGCTATAAAAGAAAGATATACTGTTAAAACTAGAGAAGTATGAATTCTCTAAAAAGAAAATTGAGTTTCTAGAATATATTGTCACTATAGAGGGTATATAGATAGATCTGGTAAAGATTCAAGTGATTAAAGAGTAGCTGACATTGAAAACTGTAACTGAAGTTCAGATATTATATAGACTTGCAAACTACTACTGACAGTTTATAGAAGAATTTTCAAATCTGATAAAACTTCTTATATTCCTCTTCAAAAAAGATATTGAGTTTTATTAGAGAGAATAACAGCAGAAAGTATTTGAAGTAATTAAAAAAGCTTTCTGAAAAGAAGAAATATAAATGCATTTCAACTCTATAAAACCTGTAATTATAGATACAGATATATCAGATTGTATAATAGAAGCAAGATTACAGTAAAAAGACAATCAAAGAAGAAAGAAACTGATTGCTTATTATATAAAATTAATAATACCAGCTGAACAGAACTACAATATTTATAACAAAGAATTACTTACAATAGTAGTAGTATTGAAGAAATAATAAGTGTATTTAAAAGATGCAAATTACTAGATAATTGTAATTTTGGATTATTACAACCTTCAATACTTTATAATTATAAAGAAATTGATATGATATCAAGCCTGTTAGTTAGAGATCTTAGCAGCTTATAATTTTAGAATACAGCATTGCAAAGGAAAGGACAATGCTTGAGCAGATATATTGAGCAGGTAGTTGAACCTGATAACAGCCTACAAAGAGAAATAAGCACTCTTTAAAACTGTAGAAGATATAAATACTCTAGTCTTTAATTATCAGGCTTTAAGAGCTATGCAATTGGTTACTACATTGATAGAGCTTGAAGACAAATTATAAACTCAGATATAGAACAATCCTACTGTATTGAAAATTAAATATAAAAATAAGTTTAAAAATAGCAATAGTTTGCTATTATACAAAGAACTGATTTATATTCCACTGAAATTAAGAAACAGAATTCTCAGGGAGAATTATAACAATTTAATAGCAGGATATTTTAAAGTTGAGAAAACCCAGAAGAGGATTTCAAGAAACTATTATTGGCCAGGATTATAGACATCAGTCAAAGATTATATATAAGACTGTGATTGTATATAAAACAAAGTAAATTAATATAAAGAGTATAGCTTGCTACAGCTGATACCTCATTTACAAGTACTGTAGAAATCAATAGCAATAGATTTCATTGTAAAGTTACTGAAATCCAAGAAACTGTAAATAGGAATAGAGTATAACTCTATTCTGACAGTTACAGATTAATTAACTAAATATATATACTTCTTACTGTTTATTAAAGGAATATCAGTATCAGAAATAGTATATATACTATTATAGAATATATTTGTGAATTACAGATTATTTAAAGAGATTATCTTAGATAGAGACCTGAAGTTTATAGAACACTTCTGGAGAATATTTATAGTATACTTAGATATAAAACACCAGGCTATGATAGTGTACCATCTGCAGGCAGATGGATTAGTAGAAAGATTAAACCAGATAGTAGAGCAATACTTATAGAATTATATAAATAACTGATAAAATAACTGGGTTTTACTATTACTGACAGCACAGATTGCCTACAATAGTTCAAAACATGCAATAACAGGATATATACTATATTTTATAAATTATAGATAAGAATCAGATATTCTATAAATACTGTAATATATAGAAACAAGAGTGTATCTAGAAGAGATAAGAGCTTAAAAACTTTGAAAATTGCACAGGCAACTGCAATTGAACTTAGAATTCTACAGTAAATAGATGAAATATTATTACAATAAAAAATACTAGAAGATACTGACTTTTAAAAGAGAGGAGAAAGTGTATCTTTTATAAAAAAATATAAAAATAAAATAATCAAGTAACAAATTCAATTATTGAAAACTCAGATCTTTCAAAGTTTTAGAACAGATTGAACCAGTTATATACAAATTTACTTTACTAAAAAAAATATAGATATACCTGACTTTCTATATCTTGCTAGTTAAAAAAGCACTCTAGAATACCAGATAATATTCATCTAAAGTCAAGAATAAAGAACTGAATGAATATAAAATTAAAGAAATTCTAAGAGATATAGTATTAGAAAATAAACAATACTATCTTATAAAATAGAAAGGATATCTACAGTTGGACAGTACTTGAAAATCTGTCAAGAATTTAAAGAATGCTCAGAGAATATTGCAGTGCTATTAAAAGCTGTGAAATTAAAACCAGAAGAAGAGGGGACATTACTGATAGTAGCCAGCAGAGCTTGCAGTTTATCTGTAGCTGTAGCTTCAGCCTGTTTTCTTTTATTCTCCTCCTTCTCTAATTTTTCTAACTTCTCAAGAGTTTGGGTATCAGATTCAAGAAATTTGCCTGTACAATTATTTAAAAACTTTTCTTAGTCATGAAAATAACAGTTTCAGTTTATAGATTCTTGATAAGCAGTGAAGAGATGAGTCAGCTCATTACTTAGATAAGTAATATTGGTATTGTATTGAGCCTGCTCCTCTTCTATACAATATTTATTGGCCTTGATTTTATTATAAGTGCAATACAGTTTGTTCCAGTTAGAGTGAGAAACAAAGTTTGAGTTATAAATACAGGATTTACCTTGATAAATATATTTGCTACAATGTTTATTGTATTCTAATATAATGCAAGGTTTCTTAAATTGTTCATAATAATAACACAGGGAAGATATAATAATATTTAGATATTTAATATCAGCAGTATAGATCTTGTTGGAGGTAGTATAACTGAGTACTATAATTAACATATCCTGGAAACTTACAGAAGAAGGAGAATGACTATAAAAAAGTAGAACAAGTAATAATTATAAAAAAATAGAATTGCTGGAACAGCTCACTAAAGAAAGAGAAGATAATATTATAGACTAATAGAAATTATTGATTAAAAGATAATCTAGAAGAAAGAGATACAGCAGAACTGGAAGAACTTCTGAAGTTGAAAATTATATAACAGAGAAGTTATATAACAGAGAACAGTAAATTCAGTAGACTTAGTAAATCTGGTAGATTCAGATCTATTATATCTATATAATCTACTAGATCTACTACAGAATTCTTGTTATATATATAAAGAATGTATTTCTTCTACCTTTAGAAATAGAAGTCTTCTACTTTGCATTCAATAATAATACTGATCTTAGATCTACTCTTAGTTCTAGATCACTAGCTATAACAGCACTACAATTCTATTTTAATATTATATATGCCTTACTTTTGCATTCTATTAGGCCTTTTCTAATATACAGTGCAAGGCTGTTCTCTAGCTGGATTACTTTATCTCTTTGGAGAAGTAGATCACCTTCTATTACTACAGTGAGCTAAGGCCCACAATACTGGCTTAGAGTAATAAGCAAGCTTGGTGTATACCAGAGTGTATTCTCTAAGAGCATTACAGACTTCCAAGATTTAGTTGAGATTCTGCCCTGCTTAATCAGACAAGGTACTTTGTAACACTTAATAGATATTAATAGATTACTGGTTCAACTTATCTGCCTGGATATAAATATTAATATAACTAGTTAATATTCAATTGATAACTAGTCATGAATTGATCAAACTACCTTAATTAATGTTTTCTTAACTGTAAATAATTTTGAATATTTTCTGAGAAGCTAGCTTGAGCAAGGATATTATTCTTATCTACAGTTATATTTAATTAGTATTTTTATTGATCTATACTAGTTAGCAACTGGTTCACAACTGGTCTTTGAATAGTTATACTATCTTACCTTGTACTAAACTATTGTAGTACTATATACTGAAAGTATTATTTTAATAACTATAATAAATACTATATTTAGTATAAGCTTCAAGCTGGTTAATATTACAAGTATTTAGACTTTAATCTTTAGTTGACAACTAGTCAGCAATCAATTATAGAATAGTTATAAATACTAGTTAATTAATTTACTGAATAACTGCTTCTAGCAAAGAATTATATTAACTCTATATTAATAACTTATTATAAGTCTGCTCTACAGTATTAGTATAATTTTGAATTTCTTTATAAATCTTTGATAGTATTGAGAAACAGGCCTTATTAATACCTGCTGTAATAACAGAATTCTTCTTATACTTAGTTCAATCAGCTATATCTTTATTCTTGTTTTCTATAATCAATTAATAATTAGTTGAAGTTCAGTTAACAATTAGTCAGAGATTTAATATACTGATTAAGAGTTTGTACAACTGAAAGTAGTCAGCCTGAATAGAACAAGTAAGTAGATTGAGTATTTACTGGTAGATCTTATTGGCAGTATTACTTGTTCTAACTGTTTTATCAACTCTTTAAAGAACATGTATACAGCAGAATACTATAATATTCTGTAATTGCCAATGTCAACTTCAATATTGTAGATTAATCTCCTGAAGTGCTCAGTCCAGTCCTAGCTAGTTATTAACTAGTTAATATTAAGTTATTAACTAGTAGACAACTAGTTCAAAACTCACCTGATATCTGCTTTAAATCTATATCTATAACTACAGCCTGTATACCTTGTCAATTTAAGTAATAAAATAGTAGTAAAGATCCAGTTAGCTCTTGTATAAGAGAAAAGACTTTCTGAAACAAGAGCTGATATATAGCAGCTATTTCAGTATTTACAAGAATATATAGAAAGATAAAAACTAGTTATCTACTAATTAGCAATTACTTAAATACTAGTAATAGAATATAGATAATTTTATTTTTTCTATACTCTTCTAGTATTGTTGCAAAGACAATCTCATTTAAATATCATTCTTGAATTTACTTGAATGATATATTAATTTCAAAAAATATTAATTTGATAAAAAGCTCAATTTACTTCTTATAACTACAGAAGATTATAAATATATTATCTTTTTAGATAATGTATTGAATATACAGCTTTACAGAATATTAGTAACTAGTCAATAACTAATAGTAGACTAGTTATTAACTAGTACTTACATTGAAACCTTGCTGATTCTATTAATACTGATAGACAACTCTTGCAAAATCATAGCCTTCAGAATAATAGTAAAGATACTGTTTTTGAATTAAGACAGAAATATAATCTATATTTACAAAGCTATTATATATCTTTATAAATAATTCTACTTGATATCTTTGATACAGTTTTTTTAATAAAGAGTTCTTAAGAAACAGTACTGAGATAATTATAATCAATAATTAATTAATAACTGATAAAAGACTGGTTGATATTTAGTTATTTATTTAATATAAGATCAGAGTTGTTAATTTTATATATTGTTACAGATCTACAGTGTATCTCCAGAGTGATTGAATAGCAGGAGAGATTATTCTTGAAAAAGATAAATTCAAGTCTGGGAAAGTCATATAACAGGGAAGTCTATAACAAGTCTTGGCAGAGTAGTCTATTTAAAACTACTCTAATAGTAGTCTTTTCAGAACTATTTAAGGGAAAGTCTGTTTAGAACTACTTAAAAAGAAGTCTGTCAGAGATTACTTCAGGAAATCTTGTTAAAAACTACTCCAGAATTCTAGAGTTGTATATAAAAATAAATTCTTATTTATTATCCAGAGAAGTTCTTATAATTTTTTATAATTATCTCAGTTTATTACTCTATTTTTACTATCAGTTAGTATCAACTATAGTAATCTAGAGCTCTATAGTTTGAACTTACAAGAATATCTATAACTCTATTATTTTGCTATAACCAGAGCTTACTTGTATTTTTCAATAAAAACTTATTTCAAGATCTAATCTATACTCCTGTATTCTGTTGCTTTAAGCTCTTGAAGTAATTGACTAAGTTTTTCTAATACTTACTACTTTTAAAAGCTCTTTAAATTCTTTATTATTGTTATCTATTCTCTACTTCAGCTTTACTAGTACAGAATACTCTGATTAAGCTAGGTTAAATTCTTCTACCTAACAATAATTGCCTTTCTTGGTTATTGAAGGAAATTAATAAAAGATATATATCTTACAGAGACAATATATTATTATTGAATATATATCTAATCTCTTGTTCAAATTAATAGATTAATAGTTTGAACCTTACAGAGAAGTATATCCTTGATAAAAATATTAAAAGAAATTAATCAAGAAAAAATAGTATCAGAATCTATAACCAGTATTAATAATAATATAAATACATTACTGGCACAGATAGCAAAACTTAAACAAGCTTAAGAAAAAGTTAGACTTTCAGTACTAAAGCTATCAATAAAGATTAAGCTATTTATAGAAGAATAAAAATAGTTGAAATAATTTCTTTTACAATATAAAGTATTCTTTAAGTACAACACTCCAGCTACAGACATAGATTGGAACTTAATTATATTAGAAAATATAGAAAAAACAGCAGGAAAGTAAGCTTAGAACTATCTATTAATATAGTTTAAAAAAGAAAGCTCAGAGGACTTAGAGGTAGTTTGAATATATAATAAAATATAAAATTAAATTAAAATAAAAAAAGCCTTGCAACTAAGCTTCAGAAAGATTAATAAAACTATAATAACTGCTGAAAGAATACAGTACTTACAATAAAAAAGATCAGTATTTAAGTATATTTAAGAATTTCAGAGAAAGAATATATTTCTGAAATAGAGAGACAATACTCTGGCTAATTAATACTACCAGAAACTGAAAGAGAAAGTTAAAAATAAAATTACTTAATTAAAAAAGAAAGATAAAAGTCTATCTGAATTAATAAATACAGCTATCAGAATTAATAATCAACTATAGAAAAGAAAGCTCAAGAAAAAAAGTATATACAGAAATTAACTAAAGAAGATTAACTAGAATCAGCAGAAAGACCTGTATAAATATTAATCTATAGAAATCAATACTATTTAGAGAAAATAAGATAAATAAACTGGGCAGAAGAGTTCAAAAAAAAAAAAATACTTTAACTGTAATAAAAAAAAATATTATATATAAAAATATCAAGTTAAGAAAAGAATTCAAGAGAAAAACTATAAAAAATACAATATTAAAATACAAGTAATAGAAGTTCAGGAAATAGTACTGCAGAATAAAATAAAAATATTAATTGCAAATAAAATATTCAGAAAATTATAAAGAATTAAAGAAATTAAAAATAATATTTTCTAAACTAGAAAATAGTAAAAATATAATAAACTTTAACAAGTAAACTTGTTATAAAGTACCTTGTCTGATTAAGCAGGGCAGAACCTCAACTAAACCTCAGGGGTCTGTAATACTCTTAGGGGATACACTCTGGTATACACCAAGCTTGCTTATTACCCTAAGCTGGCATTGTGGGCCTTGGCTCACTGTAGTGATGGAGGGTGATCTACTTCTCCAAAGGGACAAAGTAATCCAGCTAGAGGACAGCCTTGCACTGTATATCAGAGAAGGCCTAATAGGATGCAATAGTAGGGCATATATAATATCAAAGTAGAATTGCAGTGCTGCTGTAGCTAGTGATCTAGAACTAAGAGTAGGTCTAAGATTGGTATTGTTATTGAACATGAAATAGAAGACTTCTGTTCCTAAGAGTGGGGGAAACACATCCTTTATATACATGATAATTTCCTTGGTAGATCTGGTAGATCTGGTAGACAAATCTACTAGTACTACTGAATCTACTATCTGTAGACCTAGTAGACCTGGTAGACAAATCTACCAGTGCTACCAGTTCTACTACTTTGAATTACATGATCTTCTAGTTACATGACTTCTAAGTTTCACTGGTTTCTCTGTTCTACTGCATCTCTACCTCTCTGGGTCATTGTCAACCAATGGTCTCTGTTAGTCTGTAACAAAACTGCTTTTGTATACTTTATATCTAGAAATACAAAAATACAATACCAGCTATATACAAAGAAAAATACTATAAAGAGAATATAAACTGGATTTATAGCTACTATAATAAAAAGTAAAAGTAATATAGTAATAAAAGATATTAGCTATATTACTATAAACTGAGATATTAATATACATGCTTAGAAGCTTATATATACTGAATTAATTATTTAAAACAGGCAGAATATACTTTTAATATAGAATAAAACTGTATTATAATTTAAGAAATAGAAGAATTAGACAGATATATTAAATATTAAATATATACAAAGTATCTAGTAATATTTTATAAAGTATAATACTGACTTACAACAAGATATAAAACTGAAAAAACAGTAGAACTAGTCAATATATTTATATATAAATAAATACAACTGGATTTCAAGCACAGATCAGTAGAAACTAATATAAAGAATTCACACTATTAACTGTAGTAGAAGTACTAGAATTAGAAAGACAATTATAAAATAAAAATCTATAGCTGTAAAAATAACTGTTAATAGTATAAAATACAAGATAAATAGAAATTAAGATATACTGAGCTATCAGAAAACAAGGAAAAATCTAGCCAGCAAGAAAAATAAGTTAAAGTTCAGATATTAAAATATAAATAGAAAAAATATATTTAGAAAAGTATTAAACAAGAAAAAAATATTGAGCAATTGTAGAAAAAAGTAAATAAAATTTTCAAGTAAATTAAAAAACAGCTTGATAAGTTTATACAGTTTATAAATAAATATATAGAATAATAAAATATAATAAATAACTGCAAAGACACAACTTTAAAGAATATTAAAATTAGTAGAAGATAGGAAATTTAAAAATCAGTATTAATTAAAATCAAATCAACAGGAAACAAGATTATTATCTAGAAATACAGGCTGTAAAGTAGCAATTTAAACAACTAGAGATAATTATTATACTTTAAAAAAAGTACTTAGTAATTTAAGTAATTATTAATAAAGAAAATACAGCTGTATTAATAGATTCAAGAGCTCAAAGTAACTTTATAAATATATAATATACTGAAAAATATTATATACAATCAGAATAAAAGAAAATACTGCAACAAGTTTCAATACTAAGTATTACAGAAAAATTAATAGAATAATAAATATTTAAATTATAAATAAAAGTAGAGAGATATAGCAAGAAAGTAAACTTTAATATAATAAATCTAGAAATATTAAACTTAATTTTAAAATACTTTTAAATAGAGTAATACAATTTAAATATCAGTTAAAAGAAAGAATAAATAAAAAAATAGAGATGCAATTATTTCTTTAACTAGAAGATCTGAAACTCAGTAGAAATTATAATACTGAAAAAAATCTAAAACTTAATAAAAAACAGGAAAAGAAAAGCTTTAAATATATAGAAAATACTTCAGAATAAGCTTGAGCAATTAATTAAAACTGGTAAAAATAAAAATCAGGCTAACAAGCAATAATAAATAAATAGAAAGCTATTACCAGAGCTACTGAAAGAATTCAGAGAATTTCAAGTTCTATTTAAAGAATAAAAACTATCTATTATACTACTAAAATACCAGCTATAGAATTATAAAATCAACTTCAGAAAAGATAAGATGCCTAGATACTTCAGAATAAAAAAGTATATATAATAAAAGCTCAAGCTGATTGAATAATTTGTAAGTAAAAAAAGAATAAAAAAATATATCAGGTTATTAAAAGTGCTAAAAGAATATTTACTATTTTTTATATTAAAAAAAAATAGATTAGAGAGATTCTGTATTAACTACAGACCAGTAAATAATATAATAATACTGAACTGATATCTACTACTACTGATTAAATAAATACAGAATATATTGTTCAGATATATATAGTTTACTGTATTAAATCAGAAAAAAGTATTTTATCAGATATAAATCTGAGAAGATAATAAATAAAAAACAGTATTTATTATATTATAAAGAATATATAAATATTTAATTATATTTTTTAGAGTAATTAATAGACCAGTAATATAATAAATATAGGCAAACTATATATTAAAAAAGTATTTAAAAGACTTTATTGCAGTTTATCTTGACAATATTATAATCTATTTTAAAGAAATAAAAAAAGATTATAAAAAAAAAGTACAGCAAGTACTACAAGAATTTTTAAAATATAATATTTTATTAAGTTTAAAGAAGTATAAATTCTTTAAGAAAAAAGTTAAATTTCTGGAATATATACTCTCAGGAAATAGAATATAGATAGATTCTGAGAAAATTCAAGTAATACTTAACTAGCTAATACTGATAAACATAAAAGAAATTCAGTTATTTTACAGAACTGTAAATTACTACTAGAAGTTTATAGCAGGCTTCTTAGTAAAAATAAAGCTGCTAATTAATCTATTTCAAAAAAAAGAAATCTTTAAATAAATAAAACAATATTAAAATACTTTTAAAGAATTTAAAAAAGTATTCAAGAAAAAAGATATATATATATACTACAATTCAGAAAAAGAAATAATAGTTGATACTGATATATCTGATAGAGTAATTAAAGTAAGAATACAATAACAAGAATTAGATAATAAACTAAAATTAATAATATATTATACAAGATCACTGATACCAGCTAAATTAAACTACAATATTTATAATAAAGAATTATTAGCAATTATATATACTTTCAAGAAATAAAAAGTTAAATTTCAGAATATAAAATATCAGGTATATTATAAAGTATCTTGTTCAATTAAACAGGGCAAAACTTCAACTAAACCTCAGGGGTCTGTAATGCCTTTAGAAGATATACTTTGATATACATCAAGCTTGCTTATTACTCTAAGCTAGTGTTGTAGGCCTTGACTCACTGTAGTAATAGAAGGTAATTTACTTCTCTAAAGAGATAAAGTAATCCAGCTAGAGGACAGCCTTGCACTGTATATCAGAGAAAGTCTAATAAAATACAAAGATAGAGTATATATAATATTAAAGTAGAATTGCAGTGCTGTTGTAGCTAGTAATTTAAAACTAAAAGTAAATTTAAAATCAGTATTGTTATTAAATACAAAGTAGAAGACTTCTATTTCTAAGAGTAGAAAAAACATGTCCTTTATATATATAATAATTTCCTTGGTAGATCTGGTAGATTATATAGATATAGTAGATCTGAATCTACTAGATTTACTAAGTCTACCAAGTCTACTGAGTCTACTGTTTCTGTTATATAACTTTTCTATTATATAATTTTCAGCTTTAGAAGTTCTTCTAGTTCTATTGTATTTCTTTTCTCTAGATTATTATCAATTAATAATTTCTATTAGTCTGTAATATTATTCTCTTCTTTCTTAGTAAGCTGTCTCAGTAATTTTATTTCTTTATAACTATTACTTATTCCACTCTTTTATAGTTGTTCTTCTTCTTCTGTAAGTTTCCAGAATATATTAACTATAGTATCCAGTTATACTGCTTTTAACAAGATCTGTGCTGCTGATATTGAATATCTAAATATTATTATATCTTCTCTATATTATTATTGTAAACAATTAAAAAAACCTTGTATTATATCAGAATACAATAAATATTGTAGTAAATATATTTATCAGAGTAAATCCTGTATTTATAACTCAAATTTTGTTTTCTGCTCTAACTGAAACAAATTGTATTGTACTTATAATAAGATTAAAGCTAATAAATATTGTACAGAAGAGGAGCAGGCTCAATACAATACTAATATTACTTATCTAGATAATAAACTGACTTATCTCTTCACTGCTTGTCAAGAATCTATAAATTGAAATTATTATTTTTATAACTAAGAAAAGTTCTTAAATAACTGTACAGACAAATTCCTTGAATCTGATATTCAAATTCTTGAAAAGTTAGAAAAATTAGAAGAGAAGGAAAATAAAAGAAAACAGGCCAAGACTACAGCTACAGATAAACTGCAAGTTCTACTAGCTATTATCAGCAATATTCTCTCTTTTTCTAGTTTTAACTTTACAGCTTTTGATAGCACTGCAATACTCTCTGAATATTTTTTAAATTCTTGACAGATTTTCAAGTACTGTTTAATTGTAAATATTTCTTCTATTTTACAAAATAGTATTACTTGTTTTCTAATACTGTATCTTCTAGAATTTCTTCAACTTTATATTTGTTCAGTTCTTTATTCTTGATTTTAGATAAATATTATCTAGTATTCTGGAGTGCTTTTTCAATTAGTAAGATATAAAAAGTTAGATATATCTGTATCTTCTTTAGTAAAGTAAGTTTATATATAACTGGTTCAATCTGTTCTAAAACTTTAAAAAATTTAAGTTTTTAATAATCAAGTTTGTTGCTTGATTATTTTATCTTTATATTTCTTTATAAAAGATATATTTTTTTCTCTCTTTTAAAAACCAGTATCTTCTGGTATTTTTTATTATAGTAATATTTTATCTATTTACTGTAGAATTCCAAGTTCAATTGCAGTTACTTGTACAATTTTCAAAGTTTTTAAACTCTTGCCTCTTCTAGATATACTCTTGTTTCTATATATTATAGTATTTATAGAATATCTAGTTCTTGTCTATAATTTACAAAATATAGTATATATTCTGTTATTATATATTTTAAACTGTTGTAAGCAATCTGTACTGTTAGTAATAGTAAAACTCAGTTATTTTGTTAATTATTTATATAATTCTGTAAGTATTACTCTACTATCTAGTTTAATCTTTCTATTAATCTATCTGCCTGCAGATAGTACACTGTTATAGTCTAGTATTTTATATCTAAGTATATTATAAATATTTTTCAGAAATATTTTATAAACTTCAGATCTTTGTTCAAGATAATCTTTTCAAGTAATTTATAATTTATAAATATATTCTGTAATAGTATATATACTATCTCTGGTGCTAATATTTCTTTAATAAATAGTAAGAAATATATATATTTGATTAATTAATCTGTAACTGTTAGAATAAAGTTATACTCTATTCTTGTTTATAGTTTCTTGAATTTCAGTAACTTTACAATAAAATCTATTGCTATTGATTTCTACAGTACTTGTAAATAAAGTATCAGCTGTAGCAAGCTATATTTTTTATATTAATTTACTTTGTTTTATATACAATTACAGTTTTATATATAATCTTTGACTGATATTTATAATTTTAGCTAATAATAGTTTCTTGAAATTCTCTTCTAGATTTTCTTAACTTTAAAATATTCTGCTATTAAATTGTTGTAATTTTTCCTGAAAATTCTATTCCTCAATTTCAATAAAATATAAATCAGTTCTTTATATAATAGCAGTCTGCTGCTATTTTTGAACTTGTCTTTATATTTAATTCTTAATATATATTATAAAGTACTTTGTCTGATTAAGCAGAGCAGAACTTTAACTAAATCTTGGAAATCTGTAATATCCTTAGAAGATACACTCTAGTATATATCAAACTTGCTTATTACTCTAAGCTAGTGTTGTGAGCCTTGGCTCACTGTAGTAATAGAAAGTAATTTACTTCTTTAAAGAAACAAAGTAATCCAGCTAGAGAACAGCCTTGCACTGTATATTAGAGAAGGCCTAATAGAATACAAAGATAAAGTATATATAATATCAAAGTAGAATTGCAGTGCTGTTATAGCTAGTGATCTAGAACTAAGAGTAAATCTAAGATTAGTATTATTATTGAATATAAAGTAGAAGACTTCTGTTCCTAAAAGTAGGGGAAATACATTCTTTATATATATAATAATTTTCTTAGTAAATCTAGTAGATCTGGTAGACAAATCTATCAGTACTACTGAATTTACTATTTATAGACTTAGTAGATCTGGTAGACAAGTCTACCAGTACTACTAGTTTTACTACTTTAAATTATATAATCTTCCAGTTATATAACTTCCAAGTTTTACTGGTTTTTCTATTCTGCTGTACCTCTATTTTTCTGAGTTATTGTTAATCAATAGTTTCTGTTAGTCTATAATATCATTCTCTTCCTTTCTAGTAAGCTGTTCCAGTGATCTATTCTTTTTCCTTATAACTAGTACTGTTCTCACTTTCAGTCAGTCTTCCTCTTTTTCCTTGTAAGTGTTTCCTGGAATATATTGACTATAGCACCTAGCTGTACTGCTAAAAACTAAGCTTGAGCTGCTGACATTGAATATACAGGTTTCATTATATCTTCTCTGTATTATCATTGTAAACAAAGGAAAACATTTTATATTATTTCTAAAGGCAATAAATATTGTAGCAAATATATTTAATTGAGTAAATTATATATTTCAGAGAGGAAATTTATTTCTTAATTTGAATAATTCAAACTGCACTATATCTGCAATAAAATCAAATTAGATAAAGAACTTGCTTATAAAAAATTCTACTGTCTTTCCTCTCAGCTTTCTATTGCTATGAATTATCTAAACTGTCTTGAAAAGCAGAAACAGTTTTTGAATACAAAGGCTGGCAAATTCATTCAGTTCAATATACAAACTCTTGAAGAGTTAGAAAAGTTAGAAGAAAAGGAAAATAAAAGAAAACAGGCTGAGGCTACAGCTACAGATAAACTGTAAGCCCTGCTAGCTACTATCAGCAATATTCTCTTTTCTTCTAGTTTTAACTTTACAGCTTTTAATAGCACTGCAATACTCTCTGAATATTTTCCAAATTCTTAACAGGTTTCTAAATACTGTCTGACTGTAAGTATTCTTTCTATTTTACAAGATAGTATTATTTGTTTTCTAATACTGCATCTTCTAGAATTTTCTCAACTTTATATTTATTCAGTTCTTTGTCCTTGACTTCAGGTGAATATTGTTTAGTATTCTGGAGTGCTTTTTCAATTAGCAAGATATAGAAAGTTAAATATATCTATATCTTTGTTAATAAAGTAAGTTTGTATATAACTAGTCCAATCTGTTCTAAAACTTTGAAAGATCTGAGTTTTCAATAATCAAGTTTATTATTTAATTGCTTTATCTTTATATTTCTTTGTAAAAGATATACTCTCTCTTTTTCTTTAAAAACTGGTACCTTCTGGTATTTTTTATTGTAATAATATTTTATCTGTTCACTGTAGAATTCTAAGTCCAATTGCAGTTGCCTGTACAATTTTCAAAGTTTTTAAGCTTTTATCTCTCCTAGATGTACTTTTGTTTCTGTATGTTACAGTATTTGTAGAATATCTGGTTCTTACTTATAATTTGCAAAATATAGTGTATATTCTGTTATTATATATTTTAAACTATTGTAGGCAATCTATGCTGTCAGCAATAATAAAACTCAATTATCTTATCAGTTATTTATATAATTCTATAAGTATTGCTCTACTGTCTGGTTCAATCTTTCTACTAATCTATTTACCTGCAGATAGTATATTATTATAGTCTGGTATCTTATATCTAAGTATACTGTAAATATTCTTCAGAAATATTTTATAAACTTCAGGTCTCTATCTGAAATAATCTTTTCAGATAATCTATAATTTGTAAATATATTCTATAATAGTATATATACTATTTCTGGTGCTGATGTTTCTTCAATGAACAGTAAAAAATATATATATTTAGTTAATTAATCTGTAACTGTTAGAATAGAATTGTACTCTATTTCTATTTACAGTTTTTTAAATTTCAGTAACTTTACAATGAAATCTATTGCTATTGATTTCTACAGTACTTGTAAATAAGGTATCAGCTGTAGTAAGCTATACTTTTTATATTGATTTACTTTATTTTATATGCAATTACAGTTTTGTATATAATCTCTAACTGATATCTATAATTCTAGCTAATAATAGTTTCTTGAAATTCTTTTCTGAGTTTTCTCAATTTTAAAATATTCTGCTGTTAAATTGTTATAATTTTTCCTGAGAATCCTGTTTCTCAATTTTAATGAAATATAAATCAGTTCTTTATATAATAGCAAACTGTTGCTATTCTTGAACTTGTTTTCACATTTAATCTTCAATACAGTAGAATTATTCTGTGTCTGAGTTTGTAATTTGTCTTCAAGCTCTACTGATATAGTGATCAATTATATAGTTCTTAAAGCCTGGTAATCAAAGACTAGAGTATTTGTATCTTCTACAGTCTTAAAGAGTACTTATTTCTTTTTATAGACTGTTATCAGATCTAATTGCCTGCTCAATATATCTGCTCAAGTATTGTTCTTTTCTTTGCAATACTGTATTCTAAAATTATAGGCTGCTAAAGTTTCTAATTAATAGGCTTGACATTGCATTAACTTCTTTGTAGTTATAAAATATTGAAAATTGTAATAGTCTGAAATTATAATTATCTAGTAATTTATATCTTTTAAATATACTTGCTATTTTTTCAGTACTGCTACTATTGCAAGTAGTTTTTTATTATAAATATTGTAGTTTTATTCAATCAGTATTATTGATCTTATATAGCAAGCAATCAGTTTCTTTCTTTCTTAATTATTCTCTTGCTGTAGTCTTGCTTCTATTATACAATTCAATACATCTATATCTATAATTATAGATTTTATAGAGTTGAAATATATCTGTATTTCTTCTTTTCAGAAAGCTTCTTTGATTACTTTAAACACTTTCTGTTGTTATTCTCTCCAATGAAACTTGATATTTTTCTTGAAGAGGAATATAAAAAGTTTTATTAAACCTGAAAATTCTTCTATAAACTGTCAGTAGTAGTTTGCAAGTCTGTATAATACCTGGACTTCAGTTATAATTTTCAATATTGGCTACTTTTCTATTGCTTGAATCTTTACTGGATCTATTTATATACTCTCTGTAGTAACAATATATTCTAGAAACTTAATTTCTTTCTTGGAGAATTTATACTTCTCTGGTTTTAATAGTATATTTTTTTCTTTTAATCTGTTAAATACTATCTTCACTTTCTCAGTATATTCTATTCTTATACTATTAGTGAAGATCAAGATATTGTCTAGGTATACAATTATAAAATTGTTCAGAAACTTGTAAAGAAGCTTGTTAATTATTGCTTGAAATATTGCTGGTATATTAGTTAGTTTAAATAGTATAATCAAGTATTCAAAGTATCTGTAGTATGTTTAAAATACTGTTTTCTATTTCTTATCTTTTTTAATTCTGATCTGGTTATATCCTGCTCTCAAATCTAGTAAAGTAAACTATCTAATTTCTTGAAATTAATCTTGTATTTCCTCAATCAATAGTAACAGGTATCAGTTTTTTATTGTAATACTGTTTAATTGTTGATAATCTATATACAGTTATAACTTGCTATCTTTTTTTAGTATAAAAATAATAGAATATCCAGCTGATAATATTAATAGTCTGATAAACTTTTTCTCTAGGTTTTTGTTAATATATTAGTATAATTCTTTTAGCTTCTTTTTATTTAGTTAATATATTAGCTTGTATATTAGCTCTTTTTCTTCTAGCAATAGTATTTTATAATTCTATTTTCTATATTCTGGTAAACTCTTAGACAGCTCTTTTTTCTTGAATATTTCTCTATAGTTCCAGTATTTCTTGGATACTATTTTTCTGACTTTTTCAGATATATTCTAGCTTATCTTTTCAAGTAAGATCCTGGTGGTCTTTTTATATTCAATAGTATTTATTTATTTAATCAATTATTTTTGTGCTGTCTGTTCTTGGTTGTTCAGGTTATCTATTACTGTAGTCTTGCACTCAGTTTTCTGTAAACTGTAGATTATTTTCAGTATTGAGTCTGGTACTGAAGAATATCTATATCTGTTTAGCTTTATTATTTTCTCCTGCCAGTATATATCAGGGTTATACAGCTTTAACCAGAGTAGTTCTAAGACAATATTGTAACTCTCTAGATTGGTTATATCAAAGCTTACAAGCTCTTGATATCTCTGTATTACTAATAATTTCAGATATATTTTCTATTGTACAAAGTCTAGCTGACTTCTGTCTAATCTATTTAGTTGATACAGTTATTTCTTTAATTCTGTTAATAGCCCAGTTTTTTTTATAAAACTCCTATCTATAAGAATTCCAGTTGCCCCTGAATTGATTAAAGTATATATATAGTATCTTTTCAAGGTTGCAGTAACTGCTAGGTAGCTGTCTTGATTTATATTAGCTAATAACTGTCCTGTTACATTGCTTACAAGCACTTGTTTATAGTAATACTGTTATTTTTTATCTGCAGTTGTAAAGTATCAGTTTCCTGTTTTAATTTCTATAATAGGTCTTTTGAAATTCTTTTAAATACTGTTATCTATTACTTGACTAGTTTTTTCCAGATTTCAAATACTCCAGATTTGTTTTCTTTTAATTAATCTTGTAATATCTTGGCTTTACTCTGCTATAAATCTGTAATTGTTATTTTAACCTGTGTTTCCTTGTATCAGGCCTTATAATATATTTATAACTCAGTACTCTTATTATACCAATGATATTACTCTTTTTTCCAGTATTTTATTGACTCTGCTGGTCTCTATATATAATTAATCTTGTATATATTGTACTCCAGCTTTCTGTATATTCCTGTACAGTATACCCAAGGTATCCCTGTATATTGTAGGTAGTTGATATCATACAATAGATGATCTATCTATTCTTTAAGTATAAAAGTTGGCTCTCTAGAATAGCTTTTATCACTGATCTGTACTTTTTATAGTAGTTATAGAAAGTGTTTATTCACTTGTTTTTCTCTGCAGTGTATTCTGCAATTGTTTATTCAGTATAATAACTAAGTCAGTACTCTGACTCTGTACTTGTTATTATTTTTTAGTCTAGTATTGTAGTAACTAGTTATTTCTTAATTTGTTCTGTAGTAAATATAGTCTATAATCTCTCTCTACAGCAACTCTGTATTTTTATTTTTATTGAAATCTGAGATTGTATATTCTCCTGGCTATAACTCTTCTGTTTAGATTGTCTTTAACTGCTTTAGTAGATCTGGATAGTACTGGTTGTCTTTTGCTTCTCAGTAGAATAGACAGTTATCTGTATAACAGAATGACTAATATATCTTTTTATACTGTAGATATTCAATATTTATCTTGTCTTGTAAACTAAGCTATTCCAGTACTTCCTGAATATCTTTCTATACTTCAACTTTATTGCATTACTTGCAATTTTTTATATTATATTTATACAGCTTATAATAATAGTAAGTTGAATTATCTCTAATTTACTGAATTTTCTTATCTTGTATTTTCTCATACCACTTGCAATTGCATGTAAATGTAGGAAATTTATAGTATTATAAATATTCCAGATCTATAATATTCTGGTTCTTCTTCTTTCAGTAATAGTTATAATCTTTACTACTTTTTTATAGATTTCCTGACTCTTGTTGCTTCTTACACTCTTTCCAGTGTAGATTCTGATAATTAGATAATAAATACTCTATTTTTATTATTCCAGTTGGCCTGGCTGCTTTACTGTTGATTTCTACTTATCAAGTTTCTATTAGTCCTTGGAATATCTGTTTTACTATAATTTCTTGTAGTTTATTCCACTCATCTGCTGTATTACTAGTTTCAGTCCTAGTTGTATACAGAAATTGTTATTTATTTCTACTAATATCAGTAGTAGAGTAATATTATTCTCTTGTAATTGCTTTCAGCTCTTGTTATAGCTGGTTTCTATATTTCTTGTAGCAATTCTTTACAAAGTATCCTGATTTCTTGCAAAAGAAATACAACTTCTTCTAGTATAGCTTATTTTTTTTATAGTCCTAGCTTCTTATAATTATATTTAACTTTATAAATTGTAGTCTGTAAGAATTGTAGTTTTCTCTGTATATCTATTGCTTTACTGTGTAGTTTAGAAACTGTTTATAGTTTTTTTATTCTAGATATTTCTTTCAAATCTTTGTATCTATATATACTGTATGTTTAATTATCTCAGATAGTATATTGAGTTGTTCCTCTAATCTTACTATTTTATTCTTGATTTTTTCTTTGAACCTGTTGTATACAGCTCCTACTAATATACTATTGTTCCAGTTCAATACTACAGCTAGTTGTTAGAATTCTGCTAGATATCTAGCTGTATTTCTTGTTTATTGAATTTGTCTAATTTTCTGTACTGCTGTTATCTCTTTGTCAGTAATTTTAAAATTTGCTATTAATACTTTTTTAAACAGTTTGAAATTCTTTATTACAAGAATTCTTTCAGTTTTAATAAATATAAAATCCCTGAGATCTTTTCTACTAAACTATATTATCAAATAGAGTTGTATCTATACTGCTGCTTCTTCTTGCAGGTATTATACTGCTACCAAGTATTTATCAGTCTTTATCAATCTGGTATTAAATCAAAAGTAGATTTTAAAGTATACTAGAAAAGATCTGAGCTTGCTTCTAGTTCTATTAAAAAGTTAAATTTTTACTTTTTCTGCAATATCTCTCTTCTTCTGGCTTATAGATTGTGCTGCAACTCAATTCTCAATATTAACTGTATATTTATATATTTAGTTAATTATTTCTTACTGCTCTTTAATCTTAGTCTCAAGCTTCTGGATCTGAGCCAGTAAGGCTTGTACTGTAACTGCTATAAATATATCTTCCTATTAGTTAGTTTTTTCTAAGCTAAAGTAATACTTACCTGAATTAACAAAGTATTCTTTATCTTGTATAATTGAAAGATAAAGAAGATTATTATAATTTTATATAGTTGAAAGATTCTAAAGGGATTTGTAGTTTTATATCTTTTAAGCTGATACTTTAAAAAATAGATATTCAATATATTATAAAGTACCTTGTCCAATTAAGCAGGGCAGAACTTCAACTAAACCTTAGAAATTTGTAATACTTTTAGAGGATATACTCTAGTATATACCAAGCTTGCTTATTACTCTAAGCCAGTATTGTAGGCCTTGGCTTACTGTAGTAATAGAGGGTAATCTACTTCTCTAAAGGGACAAAGTAATCCAGCTAAAGAACAGCCTTGTACTGTATATCAGGGAAGGCCTAATAGAATGCAAAGATAGAGTATATATAATATTAAAGTAGAATTGCAGTGCTATTGTAGCTAGTAATTTAGAACTAAGAATAAATCTAAAATCAGTATTATTATTGAATACAAAGTAGAAGACTTCCATTTCTAAGAGTGAGAGAAATATATTCTTTATATATATAATGATTTCTTTAGTAGATCTGGTAGATCTAGTAGATAAATCTATCAGTACTACTGAATTTACTATCTATAGATTTAGTAGACCTGGTAGACAAGTCTACCAGTACTACCAGTTCTACTACTTTGAATTATATAACTTTTCAGTTATATAACTTTCAAGTTTCACTAGTTTCTCTGTTCTACTGTGCTTCTACTTCTCTAGATTATTATCAATCAATAGTCCCTGTTAGTCTGTAACAATACAGTAGAATTATTCTGTATCTGAGTTTATAATTTGTCTTTAAACTCTATTAATATAGTAATTAATTGTATAGTTTTTAAAGTTTAGTAATTAAAAACTAAAGTATTTGTATTTTCTACAGTTTTAAAGAGTACTTGTTTTTCTTTATAAGCTGTTATCAGATCTGACTGTCTGTTTAATATATTTACTTAAGTATTGTCCTTTTCTTTGCAATACTGTATTTTAAAATTATAGACTGCTAAAGTTTCTGATTAATAAACTTGATATTATATCAACTTCTTTATAATTATAAAGTATTAAAAGTTGTAATAGTCTGAAATTATAATTATCTGGTAATTTGTATTTTTTAAATATATTTACTATTTTTTCAGTACTGCTACTATTATAAGTAGTTTTTTATTGTAAATATTGTAGTTCTATTCAGCCAGTATTATTAATTTTATATAGCAAGCAATCAATTTCTTTTTTTCTTAATTATTTTCTTACTGTAATCTTACTTTTATTATATAATTTAATATATCTATATCTATAATTACAAGTTTCTTAAAATTAAAATATATCTGTATTTCTTTTTTTCAGAAAGTTTTTTTAATTGCTTTAAATACTTTCTACTGTTATTTTCTCTAATAAAACTTAATATCTTTTTTAAAGAAAAATATAAAAGATTTTATTAAATCTGAAAATTCTTCTATAAACTGTTAATAGTAATTTATAAGTTTATACAATATCTAGACTTCAGTTACAGTTTTCAGTATTAACTACTTTTCTATTACTTAAATCTTTACTAGATTTATCTATATACTCTCTGTAGTAATAATATATTCTAGAAACTTAATTTTCTTCTTAGAGAATTTGTACTTTTCCAGTTTCAACAGTATATTTTTTTCTTGTAATCTATTGAATACTATCTTTACTTTTTCAGTATATTCTATTTTTATACTATTAGTAAAAATTAGGATATTATCCAGATATACAACTACAAAATTGTCTAGAAACTTGTAAAAAAGTTTATTAATTATTGCTTGAAATATTACTGGTGTATTAATTAGTTTGAACAGTATAATTAAATATTTAAAGTATCTATAATATGTTTGAAATATTGTTTTCTATTTCTTGTCTTTTTTTATTCTGATCTAGTTGTATTCTGCTTTTAAATCTAGTAAAGTAAACTATCTAGTTTTTTAAAATCAGTTCTGTATTTCCTTAATTAAAGATAATAGATATCAGTTTTTAATTATAATACTGTTTAATTATCAATAATCTATATACAGTTATAACTTGCTATTCTTTTTCAGTATAAAAATAATAGAGTATTTTACTGATAATATTAATAGTCTGATAAATCCTTTCTCTAGATTTTCATTGATATATTAGTATAATTTCTTTAGCTCTTTTTTATTTAGTTAATATATTAACTTGTATATTGGCTCTTTTTCTTCTAGTAATAGTATTTTATAATTCTATTTTCTATATTCTGGTAAACTTTTAAATAGTTTTTTCTTCTTAAATATTTCTCTATAGTTCCAGTATTCTTTGAGTATTATTTTTCTAACTTTCTCAGATATATTCCAGCTTATCTTTTCAAGTAAAGTTCTAGCAGTCTTTTTATATTCAATAGTATTTATCTATTTAATTGATTGTTTTAGTACTGTCTGTTCTTAGTTGCTTAGCTTATCTATTGCTGTAGTCTTGTACCTAGTTTTCTATAAACTGTAAATTGTTTCTGGTGTTGAATCTAGTACTGAGAAATATTTATATCTGCTTAGCTTTATTATTCTCTCCTGCCAGTGTATATCAGGGTTGTACAGCTTTAACTAGAGTAGTTTCAAGAATAATATTGTAATTTCCTAGATTAGTTATATTGAAACTTACAAGCTCTTTGTTACAAAGTACCTTGTCTAATTAAGCAGGGTAGAACTTCAACTAAACCTCAGAGGTCTGTGATACCCTTAGGGGATATACTCTGATATACACCAAGCTTGCTTATTACTCTAAGCCAGTATTGTAGGCCTTGGCTTACTATAGTAATAGAAGGTGATCTACTTCTCTAAAGAGATAAAGTAATCCAGCTAGAGAACAGCCTTGTACTGTATATCAGAGAAGGCCTAATAGAATACAAAGATAGAGTATATATAATATCAAAATAGAATTGCAGTGCTGTTGTAGCTAGTAATCTAGAACTAAGAGTAAATCTAAGATCAGTATTGTTATTGAATACAAAGTAGAAGACTTCTGTTTCTAAAGATAGGAGAAATATGTTCTTTATATATATAATAATTTCCTTAGTAGATCTGATAGATCTGGTAGATAAATTTACTAATACTACTGAATCTACTCTCTGTAGATCTAGTAGATCTGGTAAATAAATTTACCAGTACTACCAGTTCTACTACTTCAGATTATATAATTTTTCTGTTATATAACTTTCAAGTTTTACTGGTTTCTCTATCCTGCTGTACCTCTACTTTTTTGAATTATTATTAATTAATAATCTCTGTTAATCTGTAATATTATCTTTTTCTTTCCTAGTAAGCTGTTCCAGCAATCTGTCTCTTTTTCTTTTATAATTGGCACTGTTCCCACTTTCAGTTAGTCTTCCTTTTTTTTTTCTTGTAAGTGTCTCTTGAAATGTGTTGACTATAGCACCTAGTTGTACTGCTAAAAACCAAGCTCAAGCTGCTAACATTGAGTGTACAGGCCTTATCATATCTTCCCTGTATTATTGTTGTAAACAAAGGAAAATGCCTTGTATTATCTCTGAAAGCAATAAGTGTTGTAGTAAATATATTTAATTGAGTAAATTGTATGTCTCAGAGAGGAAATTTGTTCCTTGATCTGAGTAGTTCAAACTACACTGTGCCTGTAATAAAATCAAATCAGATAAAGAACTTGCTTATGAGGAATTTTGCTATCTTTCCTCTCAGTTTTCTATTGCTATGAATTGTCTAAACTGTCTTGAAGAGCAGAAACAGTTCCTGGATATGAAGACTGGCAAATTCATTTAATCCAATGTACAAACTCTTGAAGAGTTAGAAAAGTTAGAGGAGGAGGAAAATAAAAGAAAACAGGCTGAAACTATAGCTACAGATAAACTGTAAGCCCTGCTAGCTACTATTAGTAATGTCTCCTCTTCTTCTAGTTTTGACTTTGCAGCTTTTAATAGTACTGCAATACTTCCTGAGCATTTTCTAAATTCTTGACAGGTTTCCAAGTACTGTTTAACTGTAAGTATCCTTTCTATTTTATAAGATAGTATTGTTTGTTTTCTAATATTGTATCTTCTAGAATTTTTTCAACTTTGTATTTATTTAGTTCTTTATTCTTGACTTTGAGTGAATATTGTTTGATATTCTGAAGTGCTTTTTCAATTAGTAAAATATAGAAAGTTAGATGTATCTGTATCTTTTTCAGTAAAGTAAGTTTATATATAACTGGTCCAATCTGTTCTAAAACTTTGAAAGATCTAAGTTTTCAATAATTAAATTTATTGCTTGGTTGTTTTATCTTTATATTTCTTTATAAAAGATATATTCTCTTCCTCTTTTTAAAAACCAGTACTTTCTGGTATTTTTTATTGTAATAATATTTTATCTGTTTACTGTAGAATTCCAAGTTTAATTGCAGTTGCTTATACAATTTTCAAAGTTCTTAAACTCTTGTCTCTTCTAGATACACTCTTGTTTCTGTATATTACAGTATTTGTAGAATATCTGGTTCTTGCCTATAATTCACAAAATATAGTATATATTCTGTTGTTGTATATTTTAAACTGTTGTAGGCAATCTGTACTGTCAGCAATAGTAAAATTCAGTTATCTTGTCAATTATTTATATAATTCTGTAAGTATTGCTCTACTGTCTGATTCAATCTTTCTACCAATCTGTCTGCCTGTAAATGGTATACTGTTGTAGCCTGGTGTCTTATATCTAAGTATACTGTAAATATTCTCTAGAAATATTCTATAAACTTTGGATTTCTGTCTGAAATAATCTCTTCAAGCAATCTGTAATTTGTGAATATATTCTATAATAGTATATATACTATCTCTAGTACTAATATTTCTTTGATAAATAGTAAGAAGTATATATATTTAATTAATTAATCTGTAACTGTTAGAATAGAATTGTACTCTATTTCTGTTTACAGTTTCTTAAATTTCAATAACTTTACAATGAAATTCATTGCTATTAATTTCTACAGTACTTGTAAGTAAGGTATCAGCTGTAGCAAGCTATACTCTTTATATTGATTTGCTTTGTTTTGTATACAATTGCAGTTTTGTATATAATCTCTGACTAATATCTATAATTCTGGTCAATAATAGTTTCTTGAAATTCTTTTCTAAGTTTTTTCAATTTCAAAATATCCTGCTATTGAATTGTTGTAATTCTCCTGGAAAATTCTATTTCTCAATTTTAGTAAAATATAAATCAGTTCTTTGTATAATAGCAAACTGTTACTATTCTTGAACTTGTCTTTGTATTTAATCTTCAATACAGTAGAATTGTTCTATGTCTGAGTTTGTAATTTGTCTTTAAGCTTTATCAATATAGTGACCAATTGTATAGCTCTTAAAGCCTGGTGATTAAAGACTAGAGTATTTGTATCTTCTGCAGTCTTAAAGAGTGCTTGTTTCTTCTTGTAAACTATTATTAGATCTGACTGTCTGCTCAATATATCTGTTCAAGTATTGTCCTTTTCTTTGCAATACTGTATTCTAAAATTATAGACTGTTAAGATCTCTGATTAATAAGCTTGATATTGTATCAATTTCTTTGTAATTATAAAGTATTGAAGATTGTAATAGTCTGAAATTACAATTATCTAGTAATTTGTATCTTTTAAATATACTTGCTATTTTTTCAGTACTGCTACTATTGCAAGTAATTCTTTATTGTAAATATTGTAATTCTGTTTAACTGGTATTATCAATCTTGTATAGTAAGTAATCAATTTCTTTCTTTCTTAATTATTCTCTTACTGTAATCTTGCTTCTATTGTATAATTTAATATATCTGTATTTATAATTACAGATTTTGTAGAATTGAAATATATCTGTATTTCTTCTTTCTAGAAAGCTTTCTTAATTGCTTTAAATACTTTCTGCTGTTATTCTTTCCAATAAAACTTAATATCTTTCTTAAAGAGAAATATAAAGAGTTTTATCAGATTTGAAAACTCTTCTATAAACTATTGATAGTAGTTTACAAGTCTGTATAATACCTGAACTTTGATTACAGTTTTCAGTATTAACTATTTTTCTATTATTTAAATCTTTGCTGAATCTATCTGTATACTCTCTGTAGTAACAATATATTCTAGAAACTTGATTTCCTTCTTGGAGAATTTACACTTTTCTGATTTCAACAGTATATCTTTTTCTTATAGTCTGTTAAGTACTATTTTCACTTTCTTAGTGTATTCCATCTTCATACTATCAGTAAAAATCAGGATATTGTCTAAGTATACAACTACAAAATTATCCAGAAACTTGTAAAGAAGCTTGTTAATTATTATTTAGAATATTACTAGTATATTGATTAGCTCAAATAGTATAATCAAGTACTTAAAGTATTTGTAGTGTATTTAAAATACTGTTTTCTATTTCTTGCCTTCTTTAATCCTGATTTGATTGTATTCTGCTTTCAAATCTAGTAAAGTGAACTATCTAGTTCCTTGAAATCAGTTTTATATCTCTTCAATCAATAGTAATAGATATTAGTTCTTGATTGTAATACTGTTTAATTATTGATAATCTATATATAGTTATAACTTGTTATTTTTTTTTAATATAAAAATAATAGAATATCCTGCTGGTAATATTAATAGTCTGATAAATTCTTTCTCTAGATTCTTGTTAATATATTGATATAATTCCTTTAGCTTCTTTTTATTCAATTAATACATTGGCTTGTATATCAACTCTTTTTCTTCTAGCAATAATATCTTATAGTCCTATTTCTTATATTCTGATAAACTCTTAGATAGCTTTTTTTTCTTGAATATTTCTCTATAGTTCTAGTATTTCTTGGATACTATTTTTCTGACTTCTTCAGATATATTCTGGCTTATCTTCCTAAATAAGGTCCTGGTGGTCTTTTTATATTCAATAGTATTTATCTATTTAATTGATTGTTTTTGTACTGTCTGTCTTTAATTGCTCAGCTTATCTATTGCTGTAGCCTTGCACCTGGTTTTCTGTAAACTGTGGATTGTTTCTAGTGTTGAATCTGGTGCTGGAGAATATCCACATTTATTTAGTCTTATTATTTCCTTCTGCCAGTGTATATCAGGATTGTGCAGCTTCAACTAGAGTAGTTTCAAGACAATATTGTAACTCTCTAGATTAATTATATCAAAGCTTACAAGTTCTTGATGTTTCTGTATTACTAATAGTTTCAGGTATATTTTCTGTTGTACAAAGTCTAGCTGACTTCTGCCTAACCTGTTTAGTCAATACAGTTATTCCTTTAATTCTGTCAATAGTCCAGTTCTTTTTATAAAACTTCTGTCTATAAGAATTCCAGTTGCCTTTGAATTAATCAAGGTATATATATAGTATTCTCTCAAGGTTGCAGTGACTGCTAGGTAGCTGTTTTAATTTATATTGATTAATAATTATTCTATTATATCATTCACAGGTACTTGTTTATAGCAATAATGTTATTTTTTATCTACAGTTGTGAAGTATCAGTTTCCTGTCTTAGTTTCTATAATAAATTTTTTGAAATTTCTTTGAATACTGTTATCTATTGCTTGACTAGTTCTTTTCAGATTTTAAATACTCTAGATTTATTTTCTTTTAGTTAATTTTATAGTATCTTAACTTTGCTCTGCTATAGATCTGTAATTGTTATTTTAGCCTGTATTTCCTTATATCAGGCCTTATAATATATTTGTAACTTGGTACTTTTATTATACCAATAATATTGCCCTTTTTTCTAGTATTCTGTTAGCTCTGCTGATCTCTATATATAATTAATCTTGTATATATTGTGCTCCAGCTTCCTGTATATTCCTGTACAGTATACCCAAGGTTTCCCTGTATATTATAGGTAGTTAATATTATACAATAGGTAATTCATCCATTCTTTAAGTATAAAAGTTGGCTCTCTAAAATAGCTTTTATTACTGATCTGTACTTTCTATAGTAGTTGTAAAAAGTGTTTATTTACCTGTTTTTCCTTGCAGTGTATTCTGCAATTGTTTGTCTAATATAATAATTAAGTCAGTGCTCTGACCCTGTACTTGTTGTTACTTTTTAATTTGGTATTGTAGTAACCAGTTATTTTCTGATTTGTTCTGTAGTAAATATAGTCTATAATTTCTTTCTACAGTGACTCTGTATTTTTATCCTTGTCAAAGCCTGAGATTGTACATTCTCCTGGCTACAACTTTCCTGTCTGGATTGCTTTTAACTGCTTCAGTAAATCTGAATAGTACTGGTTGTCTTTTGCTTCCTGGTAGAATAGACAGCTATTTGTATAACAGAATAATTAATATAACTTTTCATGCTGTAGATATTCAACATTTATCTTGTCTTGTAAACTGGGCTATTTTAGTACTTTCTGAATATCTTTCTATTCTTCAACTTCATTGTATTACTTGCAATCTTTCACATTATATCTATACAGCTTATGATAATAGTAAGTTGGATTATCTCTGATTTGCTGAATTTCCTTATCTTGTATTTTCTCATACTACTTACAATTGCATATAAATATAGGAAATTTGTAGTATTATAAATATTCTAGATCTGTAATATTCTGATTCTTCTTCTTTCAGTAATAGTTGCAATCTTTGCTATTTTTTTATAAGTTTTCTGACTTTTATTGCCTCTCACACTTTTCTCAGTGTAGATTTCAATAGTTGAATGATAGATACTCTATTTTTATTATTTTAGTTAATCTGGCTGCCTTACTGTTGATTTCTGCTTGTTAAATTCTTATTAATCCTTAGAATATCTATTTTACTATAACTTTTTGTAGCTTATTCTATTTATCTGCTGTATTACTAGTTTCAGCTCTAGTTATATAGAGGAATTATTATTTATTTCTATCAGTATCAGTAGTAGAGTAGTATTATTCCTTTATAGTTGTCCTCAACTCTTGTTGTAGCTGATTTCTGTATTTTTTATAGCAATTCCTTGTAAAGTATTCTGGTTTCTTGCAAAAGAAATACAACTTTTTTTAATGTAACTTGTCTTTTTCATAGTCCTGGCTTTTTATAGTTGTATCTAACTTTATAAATTGTAGTCTATAAAAATTGTAGTTTTCTCTGTATATCTGTTGCTTCATTATATAATTTAAGAACTATTTATAACTTTTTTATTCTAGATATCTCTTTCAAATCCTTGTATTTATATATACTGCATGTTTAATTATTTCAGATAGTATATTAAGTCATTCCTCCAACCTTGCTATTTTATTCTTGATCTTTTCTTTGAATCTGTTGTATACAGCTCCTGCTAATACATTATTGTTCCAGTTCAATACTACAGCTAGTTATTGGAATTCTGCTAGATATCTAGCTGTATTTCTTGTTTATTGAATCTGTCTAATTTTCTATACTGCTGTTATTTCTTTATCAGTAATTCTAAAATTTGCTGTCAATACTTTCTTGAACAGTCTGAAATTCTTTATTACAAGAATTCTCTTAGTTTTAATAGATATAAGATCTCTGGTGTCTTTTCTGCTAAACTATATTATTAGATAGAGTTGCACCTATACTGCTACTTCTTCTTGCAGATGTTGTACTGCTATCAAGCACTTGTCAGTCTTTGTTAACTTGATATTAAATTGAAAATAGATCTTGAAGTATACTAGAAAAGGTCTGAGCCTGCTTCTAGTTCTATTAAAAGATTAGATCTTTATTTTCTCTATAATACCTTCTTTCTCCTGGTCTGTAGGTTGTGCTGCAACTTTATTCTCAATGTTAACTGTATATTTATATATCTGGTCAATTATTTCCTGTTACTTCTTGATCTTAGCTTCAAGCTCCTGGATCTGAGCCAGTAAAGCTTGTACTGTAACTGCTGTAGACATGTCTTTCTATTAGTTAGTTCTTCCTAAGCTAGAGTAATACTTACCTGAATCAACAAAGTATTCTTTATCTTGTATAGTTGAAAGACAAAAAGGGTTATTGTAACCTTATATAGTTGAAAGATTCTGAAGAGGTTTATAGTTTTATATTCTTTAAACTGATACTTCAAAAGATAGATATTCAATATATTACAAAGTACCTTGTCTGATTAAGCAGGGTAGAACTTCAACTAAATTTCAGAGATCTGTAATACTCTTAGAGAATATACTCTGGTATATACCAAGCTTGTTTATTACTCTAAGCCAGTATTGTGGGCCTTAGTTTACTGTAGTAATAAAAAATGATCTACTTCTCCAAAGAAACAAAGTAATCCAGCTAGAGGACAGCCTTGCACTATATATCAGAAAAGGTCTAATAGAATGCAAAGATAGAGTATATATAATATCAAAGTAGAATTGCAGTGCTGTCATAGCTAGTAATCTAGAACTAAAAGTAGGTCTAAGATTAGTATCATTATTAAATATAAAGTAGAAGACTTCCATTTCTAAGTATAGGGAAAATATATCTTTTATATATATAATGATTTCCTTGGTAGATCTGGTAGACCTAGTAGATGAATCTACTAGTACTACTGAATCTACTCTCTGTAGATCTGATAGATCTGGTAGACAAATCTATCAGTACTATCAGTTCTACCACTTCAAATTATATGATCTTTCTATTATATAACTTTCAAGTTTTACTGGTTTTTCTGTCCTACTGTGCTTTTATCTCTCTAAGTTATTGTCAACTAATAGTCTCTGTTAGTCTGTAACACTCTTAGTGTTTCTGTATTACTAGTAGTTTCAGGTATATTTTCTATTATATAAAGTCTAGCTAACTTCTGTCTAACCTGTTTAGTTGATACAGTTGTTCTTTTAATTCTGTTAATAGTCCAGCTCTTTTTATAAAACTTCTGTCTATAAAAATTTCAGTTGTCTTTGAATTAATCAAAGTATATATACAGTATTTTCTCAAGATTACAGTAACTGCTAAGTAGCTGTTTTAATTTATATTGGCTAATAACTATTTTATTATATTGCTTACAGGTACTTGTTTATAATAATACTGTTATTTTCTGTTTACAGTTATAAAGTATCAGTTTTCTGTCTTGATTTCTATAATAGATTTTTTGAAATTCTTTTAAATACTGTTATCTATTGTTTGACTAGTTCTTTTCAGATTTTAAATACTCCAGGTTTATTTTCTTTTAGTCAGTTTTATAGTATTTTAGCTTTACTTTATTATAAATCTGTAGTTGTTATCTTAGCCTGTATTTTCTTGTATCAGACCTTATAATATATTTATAACTCAGTACTTTTATTATACTAATAATATTACTTTTCTTTTCAGTATTCTGTTAGCTTTACTGGTTTTTATATATAGTTAATCTTGTATATATTGTATCTCAGCTTTCTGTATACTCCTGTACAATATACCCAAGATATTCCTGTATATTATAGATAATTGATATTATACAATAGATAATTTATCTATTCTTTAGATATAAAAATTAGCTCTCTAGAATAGCTTTTATTACTGATCTGTACTTTCTATAGTAATTATAGAAAATATTTATTTACCTGTTTCTCTCTGTATTGTATTCTGCAATTATTTATCTAATATAATAATCAAGTCAGTACTCTGACCCTGTACTTGTTGTTACTCTTTAATCTAGTATTGTAGTAACCAGTTATTTTCTGATTTATTTTGTAGTAGATATAGTTTATAATCTCTCTCTACAGTAACTCTGTATTTTTATTCTTGTTAAAGCCTGAGATTGTATATTTTCCTAGCTATAATCTTTCTATTTAAGTTGCTCTTAACTGCTTCAGTGAATTTAGATAGTATTAGTTGTCTTTTACTTCCTAGTAGAATAAACAGCTATCTATATAATAGAATGACCAATATATTTCTTCATACTGTAGATATTTGATATTTATCTTGTTTTATAAACTGGACTATTTCAGTACTTCTTAGGTATTTTTCTATACTTTAACTTTATTGTATTACTTGTAATTTTTTATATTATATCTGTACAGTTTATAATAGTAATAAATTGAATTATTTCTGATTTGCTGAATTTTCTTATTCTGTATCTTTTTATACTATTTGCAATTGCATGCAAATATAGAAAATTTATAGTATTATAAATATTTTAAATCTGTAATATTCTGATTCTTCTTTTTCCAGTAATAGTTGCAATTTTTACTACTTTCTTGTAGATTTTCTAATTCTTGCTGTTTCTTATACTCTTCCCAGTGTAGATTCCTGTAATCTGGTAATAGATACTCTATTTTTATTATTTCAGTTAGTTTAATTACTTTACTGTCAATTTCTGCTTGTTAAGTCTTTATTAGTTCTTAGAACATCTGTTCTACTATAACTTCTTGTAGTTTATTTTACTTATCTACTGTATCACTAGTTTCAGCTCTAGTTATATATAGGAATTGTTATTTGTTTCTACCAGTATCAGTAATAGAGTAGTATTATTCTCTTATTATTACTCTTAACTTTTATTGTAGCTGGTTTCTATTTTTTTTATAGCAATTTCTTGTAAAGTATTCTGATTTCTTATAAAAAAAATATAACTTTTTCTAGTATAGCTTGTCTTTTTCATGGTTCTAGCTTTTTATAGTTATATCTAGTTTTATAAATTGTAGTTTATAAAGATTGTAGTTTTCTCTGTATATTTATTACTTTGCAGTATGATTTAGAAACTGTTTATAGCTCTTTTATTCTAGATATCTTTTTCAAATTCTTGTATCTATATATACTGTATATTTGATTATTTCAGATAGTATATTAAGTTATTTCTTCAATCTAATTATTTTATTCTTGATCTTTTCTTTGAGCCTGTTGTATATAGCTTCTATTAATATATTATTATTCCAGTTTAATACTGCAGCTAGTTATTGGAATTCTGCTAGATACCTAGCTATATTTTTTATTTATCAAATCTGTTTGATTTTCTGTGCTGCTATTACTTCTTTGTTAGTAATTTCAAAATTTACTGTTAATACTTTTTTAAATAGTCTGAAATTCTTTATTACAAGGATTCTTTCAATTTTAATAAATATAAGATCCCTGGGATTTTTTCTGCTAAATTATATTATTAAATAGAGTTGTACCTATACTGCTGCTTCTTCTTGCAAGTATTGTACTATTACCAAGTACTTATCAGTTTTTATCAACTTAGTATTGAATTAAAAGTAGATCTTGAAGTGTGCTAGAAAAGGTCTGAGTCTGTTTCTAGTTCTGTTAAAAAATTAGATCTTTACTTTCTCTGCAATACTTTTTTTTTCCTGGCCTATAGATTGCACTGCAACCTGATTTTCAATATTAACTGTATACTTATATATTTAGTTAATTATTTCTTGCTATTCTTTAACTTTAGTCTCAAGCTTCTGAATCTGAGCCAGTAGAGCTTGTACTGTAACTACTGTAGATATATTTTTCTATTGATTAGTTTTTTCTAAGCTAGAGTAATACTTACCTGAATCAACAAAGTATTCTTTGTCTTATATAGTTGAAAGACAAAGAGAGTTATTGTAATCTTGTATAGTTGAAAAATTCTGAAAAGATTTGTAATTTTATATCTTTCAAGCCAGTACTTTAAAAGATAGGTATTTAATATATTATAAAGTACCTTGTCTGATTAAGCAGGGCAAAATCTTAACTAAATCTTGAAAGTCTGTAATACTTTTAGAGAATATACTCTGGTATATATCAAGCTTGCTTATTACTCTAAGCCAGTATTGTGAGCCTTAGCTTACTGTAGTAATAGAGGATAATCTATTTCTCTAAAGAAATAAAGTAATTTAGCTAGAGAACAGCCTTGCACTGTATATCAGGAAAGATCTAATAGAATACAAAGATAGAGTATATATAATATCAAAGTAGAATTGCAGTGCTGTTGTAGCTAGTAATCTAGAACTAAAAATAGATTTAAGATCAGTATTATTATTGAATACAAAGTAGAAAACTTCTATTTCTAAGAGTGGAGAAAATATATTTTTTATATATATAATAATTTCCTTAGTAGATTTGGTAGATTATGTAGATATAGTAGATCTGAATCTATCAAGTTTACTGAGTCTACTAAGTCTACTGAATCTACTGTTTTTATTATATAACTTTTCTATTATATAATTTTCAGCTTTGAAAGTTCTTCCAGTTCTGCTGCATCTCTTTCTTCTAGATCATTATTAACTAATAATTTCTGTTAGTCTGTAACAAGATACTTGTACTGTCAGACTACAGTAATCTACAATACTTTATAATAATAAAAGAGTTGACTAGATAATAAGCAAGATAATATAAAACTTTTACTCAGTATAACTTCTGAATACAGTATTATAGAGGAACAGACAATATATAGGCAGATACTTTAAATTAATAAACAGACTTAGTAAAAAACAAGAAGAAAGAAAAAAGAATTCTTTTTATACAGAGTTAGAAAAAGTTGATATTTAATTAAACTACTGTAAATACAATTTAGATTATTATATTGAAATTTTTCTTAAAAGAAAAACTATAATAAGAAATTAAAAAAGAAGATATCAAACTGATTCTAAGAGTTAAAAGAACTACAAAACAGGATAGATTAATACTATACTAAGATAAAGTATATATATCAAAAGCAATACAGTATAAAATAATTCAATAAAAATATAATAATTTAACAGCAGAACATTTTAAAAATGAAAAAACAATTAACAGAATTATTAGAATATATTACTAGTTAAAGATATAATCAAACATCTAGAAATATATTAGAAAATACAATCTGTATCAGAAAAGCAAGACAGTATAATATAAGAAATATAAATATTTATAATTAATACTAAGACTTAGAGCCCTGTGAAAGCAAGTTTCAATAGATTTTATAATAAAATTACTAGAATCAAAGAATAACAGACAGATATACAATACTATATTAGTACTAATAGATATACTTTCAAAGTATAAATATTTTATAACATATACAGAAAAGTTAAGTATAAAAGAATTATCAAAGATAATTATTAAATAAGTAATTACTAATTATAGATTACTTATCAAATAAATTATAGATTAAAATATATACTTTATAAAATATTTCTGGCAGATATTGATACAGCAACTTGGAGTCAAGTATAAAATATCAACAGTATATTATCTATAGATAGATAGATAAATTGAAAAACTTAATCAGATACTGAAACAGTATCTGAGATACTATATAGATTATAATTAGAAAAATTAAATAAAATTGCTGCTAATAGTATAATTTATATATAATAGTTTAAAATATATAATAACAGGAATAATATTATTCTTTATAAACTATAGAAAGGAACTAATAATTGAGAAAAACTTATTAAAAGTATTAAATCAAAGTTACAAAGACAAGATAACAGTTTAGAAATTAAGAAAAATACATGAAAATCTATACAACAATATCAAATTTATCAATGAAAAAATAAAGGCCTATTACAATAAAAGATACAAGAATATATCTAGTTTCAAAGAGAAGGAAAAAGTGTACCTTCTACAGAAAAACATTAAAATAAAACAACCAAGCAAAAAATTGAATTTCAAAAAGTTGAAACTATTTAAAATTTGATAAAAAATATCAAAACTCAATTACAAGCTGAAACTGTTAAAAACAATACAAATACATGCAGTATTCTATATATTACTAATAGAAAAAGCCAGTCAGAATACCAGACAAGAAAAAATTAAAGTTAAAGAAATCCTAGAACAAGGTCAGATTAACGGAAAAATATACTACTTAGTAAAATAGAAAAAATATCCTACAGAGAAGAATACCTGGAAATCAATTAAAAACTTATAAAATTATTAGAAAAAGATAAGAAAGTATCTCTAGTAAAAGAGCAAACTGACAGTAGATCAGATAATTTTAAAATAAATTGATTAAGAAAAGCTAGTTAACTAATCTAATCAGATAATAAAGTAAAACAATAACAGAGCAGGAAGTACTTATTCAGTTTTTCAAAAAATATACTTTAAAAAGAAATCAGAGCAGATTCTAGATAATTTATTTCTTTTATAAAAATTTTTATATTGCAATTTCTAGTAATAAAACAGGAAGATATTTACTATTTTTTCTTTAATAAAGAAAAAAGATTTTAATTGATATAGACTTTATTAATATAATACTTATTTTTATAAAGATATAACAAGCAGGACAAGCTGCAGGAATCTATTATAATATACAGAGAAAAAAATAAGAAGCAACTATTACAAGGAAAATTGAAAATACTATTATAACAGTTAATTAAATCAGCAAAATAAATCTATTCAGAATAACAATTTCAGAGAAAATAGAACAAAGAAAGTTTGTATAGTATAATAAATATAGTAGAACTTATAGAAAATAAAGAATTTTATAGATACAAAGAAAACAACTAGCAGTAGAAGAACTATTTATTTTTAAAATAAAAATACTGTAGAGAGAGAGATAATATTACAGATTTATAGTATATTTCTAAAGTAATTAAATAGTAGAAGAGATTATTCTTGAAAAGAATAAATTTAAATTTAGAAAAATTATATAATAGAGAAATCTATAACAAGTTTTAGCAGAATAGTTTATTTAAAATTACTTTAATAATAATCTGTTCAGAATTATTTAAGAAGAAGTTTGTTTAAAACTATTTAGAGAAAAGTTTATCAAGAATTACTTTAGAAAACCTTGTTAGAAACTACTCTGGAATTCTAGAGTTATATATAAAGATAGATTTTTATCTATTGTCTAGAGAAGTTCTTATAATTCTTTGTAATTATTTCAGTTTATTATCTTATTTCTACTATTAATTAATACTAACTATAGTAATCTAGAACTCTATAGTTTAAATCTGTAAAAATATCTACAATTTTATTATTTTACTATAATCAGAGCTTACTTGTATTTTTTAATAAGAATTTATTTTAAAATTTAATCTACACTCCTGTATTCTGTTGCTTTAAGCTCTTGAAGTAATTGACTAAGTCTCTCTGATACTTGCCACCTTCAAAAGCCCTTTAAACTCCTTATTATTATTACCTATTTCCTACTTCAGCTCTACTAGTACAGAATACTCTGACCAAGCCAGGTCAAATCCCTCTATTTAATATATATAAGCTGGATAATATCATATATAATATCCTGTAAAGCCTGTGATAGTGAAAGTAGTAAATAAAAAGGGATTCTATATAATCTTAGAATTATATAATTAGTTTCTTTCAGATTCAATAGAACTAAAAGATTAAAGATTATATTACAACTGTAATTAATCAGTTTTTCAGCACTTTGAAAATAATCAATATTTATAAATTAATCAGTACACAACTAATATATTACTGATTGATAATCAGTTATAAAATAGTTTAAACTTACTGCAATTTGCTTGTCAGGTACTGGTTTGAAGAATTGTACTGTATATCTCTTATTCAATTTCTATCTCTTCTTTAATTAGCTTTTTAAGAAGATCTTTATCAAGTTGCCTAGTTATCTTGAAATAGTTTACAAAGTAATATTGATTCTCAAAACTATAATTAATATAAGAAATATATAGATAGAAGATCTCTGAGATATTCTAGCTAGTTAGCTATTAATTAACAACTAGTTGAAGTATCTTGTTTACTGATTGTAAATGCAAGTATTATTCTAGCTTGCAGGTTGTAAGTGCAAGGTTTCTATACAAATAAAAGCTACAATCCTGGTTGAAGCAGTGTTTTATTCTATAGTATATACTAGTTGTCAATTAGTTATAGACTAATTATTAATCAGTGATTAGTCTTATTTAATTGCTGTTTTCTTTAACTACTGCTACACTGCTGGAATACTAGTCTATAGAGCTGATAATCTTGTCTACAGATCTTCTATAATTTCAGTATAATAAATATCTCTCAGCTCTGGTTTTAGATATTGACAATTCTGAATCTCTGAATATTAAAAGGTTTGATCTAGCTCAGTCAGAGTATTCTATACCAGTAGAGCTGAAGTAGAGAATATATTACAAAGTATCTTGTTCAATTAAACAGGGTAAAACCTCAACTAAACCTTGAGAGTCTGTAATACCTTTAGAGAATACACTCTGGTATACATCAAGCTTGCTTATTATTCTAAGCCAGTATTGTGAGCCTTAGCTTACTGTAGTAATAGAAGGTGATCTACTTCTCTAAAGAAATAAAGTAATCCAGCTAGAAGACAGTCTTGTACTGTATATTAGAAAAAGTCTAATAGAATACAAAGATAGAGTAGATATAATATTAAAGTAAAATTGCAGTGCTGTTGTAGCTAGTAATCTAGAACTAAGAGTAGATTTAAAATCAGTATTATTATTAAATACAAAGTAGAAGACTTCTATTTCTAAAGATAGAGGAAATATATTCTTTATATATATAATAATTTCCTTAGTAGATCTGGTAGATCTGATAGATAAATTTACTAGTACTACTGAATCTATTATCTGTAGATCTAGTAGATCTAGTAGATAAATCTACTAGTATTACCAGTTCTACTACTTTAAATTATATAATTTTTTAGTTATATAACTTCTAAGTTTTATTGATTTTTCTGTTTTACTGTATCTCTACTTCTCTGGATTATTGTTAACTAATAATCTCTATTAGTCTGTAATATTATCTTCTTTTTTTCTAATAAGTTATTTCAGCAATCTGTCTCTCTCTTATAACCTGTACTGTTTCTACTTTTAGTCAGTTTTTCTTCTTTTCCTTGTAAGTGTTTCCTGGGATATATTGACTATAGTATCTAGCTGTACTGCTAAAAACCAAGCTTGAGCTGCTGATATCAAGTATACAGGTCTTATTATATCTTCTCTGTACTATTATTGTAAACAAAGAAAAATACCTTGTATTATTTTCAAAAGCAATAAGTATTATAGTAAATATATTCAGTTAAGTAAATTATATATTTCAGAAAGAAAATTTATTCCTTGTTCTGAATAATTTAAACTGCACTGTGCCTATAATAAAATTAAATCAGATAAAGAACTTGTTTATAAGGAATTTTACTGTCTTTCCTCTCAGTTTTCTATTACTATAAATTGTTTAAATTGTCTTGAAAAGCAGAAACAGTTTCTGAATGTAAAGACTGACAAATTTATTCAGTTTAATACACAAATTCTTGAAGAGTTAGAAAAACTAAAGAAGAAGAAAAATAAAAGAAAACAGGCTAAAACTATAACTATAGATAAACTGTAAGCTCTGTTAATTATTATTAATAATATTCTCTTTTCTTTTAATTTCAACTTTGCAGCTTTTAATAGTACTGTAATACTTTCTGAATATTCTTCAAATTTTTAATAAATTTTTAAATACTGTCTAACTGTAGATATTCTTTCTATTTTACAAGATAATATTATTTGTTTTTTAACACTGCATTTTCTAGAATTTCTTTAACTTTGTATTTATTCAGTTCTTTATTCTTGACTTCAGATAAATATTGTCTGATATTCTAAGATACTTTTTTAATTAATAAAATATAGAAAATTGAGTGTATTTTTATTTTCTTTAGTAAAGTAAGTTTATATATAACTGATTCAATCTGTTTCAAAACTCTGAAAAATCTAAGTTTTCAATAATTAAATTTTTTGTTTAATTATTTTATTTTTATATTTCTTTACAAAAGATATATTTTTTTCTTTTCTTTAAAAACTGATACTTTCTAGTATTTTTTATTATAATAATATTTTATTTATTTACAGTAGAATTTCAAGTTCAATTGCAGTTACTTGTATAATTTTTAAAGTTTTTAAACTTTTATCTCTTTTAAATATACTCTTGTTTCTGTATATTACAGTATTTATAGAATATCTAGTTCTTATTTATAATTTGCAAAATATAGTATATATTCTGTTATTATATACTTTAAACTGTTGTAGACAATCTGTACTATTAGTAATAATAAAACTCAGTTATTTTATCAGTTATTTATATAATTCTGTAAATATTACTCTACTGTTTAATTTAATCTTTCTATTAATCTATCTGTCTGTAGATAGTATACTGTTATAGTCTAATATTTTATATCTAAGTATACTGTAAATATTCTCCAGAAATATTCTATAAATTTTAAATCTTTATTTGAGATAATTTCTTTAAATAATCTATAATTTATAAATATATTCTATAATAGTATATATACTATCTCTGGTACTGTTATTCCTTCAATAAACAGTAAAAAATATATATATTTAATCAATCAATCTATAACTGTTAAAATAGAGTTGTACTTTATTTCTATTTATAGTTTTTTAAATTTCAGTAACTTTACAATAAAATCTATTGCTATCAATTTCTACAGTACTTGTAAGTAAGGTATTAACTGTAGCAAGCTATACTTTTTATATCAATTTACTTTGTTTTGTATACAATTACAGTTTTATATATAATTTCTAATTAATATCTATAATTTTAGCTAATAATAATTTCTTGAAATTCTCTCTTGAATTTTCTCAATTTTAAAATATTTTGCTATAGAATTGTTGTAATTCTTCTAGAAAATTCTATTTCTCAATTTCAATAGAATATAAATTAGTTTTTTGTATAATAGCAATCTGCTGCTATTCTTGAATTTATCTTTGTATTTAATCTTTAATACAGTAGAATTATTCTGTATCTGAGTTTATAATTTATTTTCAAGCTCTACTGATATAGTAACCAATTGTATAGCTTTTAAAGCCTGATAATTAAAGACTAAAGTATTTATATTTTCTACAGTTTTAAAGAGTGCTTGTTTTTTCTTGTAAACTGTTATCAGGTCTAACTGCCTGTTTAATATATCTGTTCAAGTATTGTTCTTTTCTTTGCAATACTGTATTCTAAAATTATAGACTGCTAAAATCTTTAATTAACAAGTTTAATATTATATCAATTTCTTTATAATTATAAAGTATTGAAGATTGTAATAATCTGAAATTATAATTATCTAGTAATTTATATCTTCTAAATATACTTACTATTTCTTTAATACTATTACTATTACAAGTAATTTTTTGTTATAAATATTATAGTTTTATTTAACTAGTATTATTAATCTTGTATAGCAAGCAATCAGTTTCTTTTTTTTTTAATTATTTTCTTGCTGTAATCTTGTTTCTATTATATAATTCAATATATCTGTATCTATAATTACAGGTTTTGTAGAATTAAAATATATCTGTATTTCTTCTTTCTAAAAAACTTTTTTATTTACTTTAAATACTTTCTGCTGTTATTCTTTCTACTAAAATTCAATATCTTTTTTAAAAAAGAATATAAAAGATTTTATTAAATCTAAAAACTCTTTTATAAACTGTCAGTAATAGTTTATAAGTTTATATAATATCTAGATTTTAATTACAGTTTTTAGTATTAGCTACTTTTCTATTGCTTGAATTTTTACTGGATCTATCTATATACCCTTTATAGTAACAATATATTCTAAGAACTTGATTTTCTTCTTAGAGAATTTATACTTCTCTAGTTTTAACAGTATATCTTTTTCTCATAGCCTGTTAAGTACTACTTTTATTTTCTCAGTATATTCTATCCTTGTACTATTAGTAAAGATCAGGATATTATCCAGATATATAATTATAAAATTATTTAAAAATTTATAAAAAAGTTTGTTAATTATTGTCTAGAATATTACTGGTATATTGATTAATCTAAATAATATAATTAAATATTTAAAGTATCTATAGTATATTTAAAATACTATTTTCTATTTTTTATTTTCTTTTATCCTGATTTAGTTGTATCCTGTTTTTAAATCTAGTAAAGTAAACTATCTGATTCTTTAAAATTAATCCTGTATTTCCTCAATTAAAAATCACAGGTATCAGTTCTTAATTGTAATACTGTTTAATTATTGATAATTTATATACAGTTATAACTTGCTATTTTTTTTTAATATAAAAATAATAGAGTATTTTATTAGTAATATTAATAGTCTGATAAACTCTTTCTCTAGATTTTTATCAATATATTGGTATAATTTCTTTAGCTTTTTTTTATTCAGTTAATATATCAGCTTGTATATTAGCTCTTTTTTTTCTAGTAATAGTATTTTATAGTTCTATTTTCTATATTCTAGTAAACTTTTAGACAGCTTTTTCTTCTTAAATATTTCTCTATAGTCCCAGTATTCCTTGAATACTATCTTTCTAACTTTTTCAGATATATTCTGGCTTGTTTTCCTGAGTAAAGTCCTAACAGTCTTTTTATATTTAATAGTATTTATCTATTCAATCAATTGTTTTTATACTGTCTATTTTTAATTATTTAGCTTATTTATTACTGTAGCCTTGTACCTGGTTTTCTGTAAACTGTAGATTGTTTCTAGTATTGAATCTAGTACTGGGAAATATTTATATCTGTTTAGCTTTATTATTTTCTTCTACTAGTATATATCAGGGTTATACAGCTTCAATCAGAGCAGTTCTAAGATAATATTATAACTTTCTAAATTGATTATATCAAAGCTTACAAGCTTTTAATATTTTTATATTACTAATAATTTCAGATATATTTTTTGTTGTACAAAGTTTAGCTGACTTCTATTTAATTTATTTAGTTAATACAGTTGTTCTTTTAATTCTGTCAATAGCTCAGTTCTTTTTATAAAACTTCTGTCTATAAGAATTCCAGTTGCTCCTGAATTAATCAAGGTATATATACAGTATTTTTTCAAGGTTACAGTAACTGCTAGATAGCTGTTTTAATTTATATTAGTTAATAACTGTCCTGTTATATTATTTATAGATATTTATTTATAGTAATACTGTTATTTTTTATCTGCAGTTGTAAAGTATCAATCTCCTGTCTTGATTTCTATAATAGATTTTTTAAAATTTCTTTGAATACTGTTATCTATTATTTAACTAGTTCTTTTTAAATTTTAAATACTTCAGATTTGTTTCTTTCTAGTTAGTTTTATAATATTTTAGCTTTACTTTGCTATAAATCTGTAGTTATTATTTTTGTCACAAAGTACCTTGTCCGATTAAGCAGGGTGGAACCTCAACTAAACCTCGGGGGTCTGTGATGCCCTTAGGGGATACACTCTGGTATACACCAAGCTTGCTTATTACCCTAAGCC
>PDNA01000163.1:0-76017 GCA_002573605.1 Polytolypa hystricis UAMH7299 | reverse complement strand
ACAGGATTTTCATCATGTATATAAAGGACATGTTTCCCCCACTCTTAGGAACAGAAGTCTTCTACTTTGCATTCAATAACAATACTGATCTTAGACCTACCCTTAGTTCTAGATCACTAGCTATAACAGCACTGCAATTCTACTTTGATATTATATGTGCCCTACCTTTGCATTCTATTAGGCCTTCCCTGATATATGGTGCAAGGCTGTCCTCTAGCTGGATTACTTTGTCTCTTTGGAGAAGTAGATCATCCCCCATCACTACAGTGAGCCAAGGCCCACAATGCTGGCTTAGGGTAATAAGCAAGCTTGGTGTATACCAGAGTGTATCCCCTAAGGGCATTACAGACCCCCAAGGTTTAGTTGAAGTTCCACCCTGCTTAATCGGACAAGGTACTTTGTGACAATAATTAAGTACTTGAAGTATCTGTAGCATGTTCAAAACACTGTTTTCTATTCTTTACTTTTTTTTATCCTGATTTGATTGTATTCTGCTCTCAAATCTAGTGAAGTGAACTATCTAATTCCTTGAAATTGGTCTTGTATTTCCTCAATCAAAGATAACAGGTATCAGTTCTTAATTGTAATACTGTTTAATTGTTGATAATCTATATACAGTTATAACTTACTATCTTTCTTCAGTACAAAAATAATGGAGTATCCTGCTGGTAATGTTAATAGTTTGATAAACTCTTTCTCTAGGTTTTTATTGATATATTGGTGTAATTCCTTTAGCTTTTTTTTGTTTAATTAATATATTGACTTGTGTATCAGCTCTTTTCCTTCTAGTAATAGTATCTTGTAGTTCTATTTTCTATATTCTAGTAAACTTTTAGATGGCTCTTTCTTCTTGAACATTTCTCTATAGTCTCAGTATTTCTTAAGTACTATTTTTCTGATTTCCTCAGATATGTTTCAGCTTGTTTTCCTGAGTAAGATTCCAGCAGTTTTTTTGTATTCAATAGTATTTATCTATTTAATTGATTGTTTTTGTACTGTCTGTCCTTGGTTACTCAGCTTATCTATTGCTGTAGCCTTATATCTAGTTTTCTGTAAACTGTAGATTGTTTCCAGTGTCAAGTCTGGTACTGGAGAATATCTATATCTGTTTAGCTTTATTGTTCTCTCCTGCCAGTGTATATTGAAGTTGTGCAGCTTCAACTAGAGTAGTTCCAAGACAATATTGTAACTTTCTAGATTGGTTATATTGAAGCTTACAAGCTCTTAGTGTCCCTGTATTACTAATAGTTCCAGGTATATTTTCTATTATATAAAGTCTAGCTGACTTCCATCCAACCTGTTTAGTTGATATAGTTATTCCTTTAATTCTGTCAATAGCTCAGCCCTTCTTATAAAACTCCTGTCTATAAGAATTTCAGTTGCCCCTGAATTGATCAAGGTATATATACAGTATCCTCTCAAGGTCACAGTAACTGCTAGGTAGCTGTCTCAATCTATATTAGCTAATAACTGTCCTGTTATATTGCTTACAGGCACTTATTTATAGTAATACTGTTATTTTCTATTTGCAGTTATAAAGTGTCAGTTTTCTATCTTGATTTTTATAATAGATCTTTCAAAATTTCTTTGAATACTGTTATTTATTGCTTGATTAGTTCTTTCCAGGTTTTAAATACTTCAGGTTTATTTCTTCCTAGTTAGTTTTATAGTATCTTGACTTTGCTCTGCTATAGATCTGTGGTTGTTATCTTAGCCTGTGTTTCCTTGCATTGGGCCTTATAATATATTTATAACTCAGTACTCTTATTATACCAATGATGTTGCTCTTCTTCCCAGTATTCTATTAGCTCTGCTAGTTTCTATATATAGTTGATCTTGCATGTATTGTGCTCCAGCTTCCTGTATATTCCTGTACAGTATACCCAAGGTATTCCTGCATATTGTGGGTGATTGATGTTATACAATAGATGATCCATTCATTCTTCAGATATAAAAGTTAGCTCTCTAGAATAGCTTTTATTGCTGATCTGTATCTTTTATAGTAGTTATAAAAAGTATTTATTTATCTGTTTCTCCTTACAGTATATTCTGCAATTGTTTGTCTAATATAACAATCAAGTCAGTGCTCTGACCCTGCACTTGTTGTTACTCTTTGATCTAGTATTGTAGTAACTGGTTATTTCTTGATTTATCCTGTAGTGAATATAGTCTATAATCTCTCTCTACAGTGACTCTGTATTTTCATTTTTGTTGAAGTCTGAGATTGTACATTCTCCTGGCTATAATTCTTCTGTCTGGATTGCCCTTAACTGCTTCAGTGAATCTGGATAGTACTGGTTGTCTTTTACTTCTCAGTGGAATAGACAGCTATCTGTATAACAGAATGATCAATGTATCCCTTCATACTGTAGATGTTCAATATTTACCTTGTCTTGTAAACTGGGCCATTCTAGTACCTTCTGGGCATCTTCCCATGCTTCAACTTTATTGTATTGCTTACAATCTTTCACATCATATCTGTACAGCCTGTGATAGTAGTAGGTTGGATTATCTCTGATTTGCTGAATTTCCTTATCTTGTATTTTCTCATGCTACTTACAGTTGCATGTAAAAGTGGGAAATTCATGATATTATAGATGTTTCAAATCTGTAATATTCTGGTTCTTCTTCTTCCAGTAATAGTTACAATCTTTGCTATCTTCTTGTAGGTTTTCTGACTCTTGCTGTTTCTCATACTCTTCCCAGTGTAGATTCTGATAGTTAGGTGATAGATGCTCTATCTTTGTTATTTCAGTTAGCTCAGCTGTTTCACTGTCAATTTCCACTTGTTAAGTTTTCATTAGTTCTTAGAATATCTGTTCTACTATGACTTCTTGTAGCTTATCCTACTCATCTACTGTATCACTAGTTTCAGCCCTAGTTGTATATAGGAATTGTTGTTTATTTCTACCAGTATCAGCAGTAGAGTAGTATCACTCTCTTATTATTGCCCTCAGCTCTCTTTGTAGCTGGTTTCTGTTTTTCTTGTAGCAATTTCTTACAAAGTATTCTGATTTCTTGCAAAAGAAACACAACTTCTTCTGATATAGCTTGTCTTTCTTATAGTCCTGACTTCTTATAGTTATATCTAGTTCTATAGATTGTAGTCTGTAAGGATTGTAGTTTTCTCTGTATATCTGTTACTTTGCAGTGTGATTTGGGAACTGTTTGTAGCTTTTTTGTTCTAGGCATCTTTTTTAAATCCTTGTATCTATGCATACTGCATGTTTAATTATTTCAGATAGTGTATTGAGTTGTTCCTCCAACCTGACTATCTTATCCTTAATCTTTTCTTTGAGCCTGTTGTACACAGCTCCTGCTAATGCACTATTGTTCCAGTTCAATACTGCAGCTAGTTATTGGATTTCTGCTAGGTATCTGGCTGTATTTCTTGTTTATTGAATCTGTCTGATTTTCTGTACTGCTGTTGCCTCTTTGTTGGTAATTCCAAAATTTGCTGTTAATGCTTTCTTAAACAGTCTGAAATTCTTTATTATAAGAATTCTTTTGATCTCAATAGATATAAGATCCCTAGAATCTTTTCTGCTAAACTATATTGTCAGATAGAGTTGCACTTATACTGCTGCTTCTTCTTGCAGGTGTTGTACTACTATCAAGCACTTGTCAGTCTTTATCAACTTAGTATTGAATTGAAAGTAGATTTTAAGGTATGCTAGAAAAGGTCTGAACTTGCTTCTAGTTCTGTTAAAAGATTAGATCTTTACTTTCTCTGCAATACCTTCTTTCTCCTGGCCTGTAAATTGCACTGCAACTTTATTCTCAATATTAACTGTCTATTTATATATCTAGTCAATTATTTCTTGCTGTTCTTTGATCTTGGTCTCAAGCTTCTGAATCCAAGCCAGTAAGGCTTGTACTGTAACTGCTGTAGATATATCTTTCTATTGGTTAGTTCTTTCTAAGCTAGAGTAATACTTACCTGAATCAACAAAGTATTCTTTGTCTTGTATAGTTGAAAGACAAAGAGAGTTATTGTAACCTTGTATAGTTGAAAGATTCTGAAAGAGTTTGTAGTTTTATATTCTTTAAACTAATACTTTGAAAGATAGATATTCAATGTATTACAAAGTACCTTATCTAATTAAACAGGGCAGAACTTCAACTAAACCTTGAAAATCTGTAATACCCTTAGAGAATATACTCTGATATACACCAAGCTTGCTTATTACTCTAAGCTGGTATTGTAGGCCTTAGCTCACTGTAGTAATAGAAGATAATCTACTTTTCTAAAGAAATAAAGTAATCTAGCTAGAAGACAGCCTTGCACTATATATCAGAGAAGGCTTAATAGAATACAAAAGTAGAGTATATATAATATTAAAGTAAAATTGCAGTGCTGTTGTAGCTAGTAATCTAGAACTAAGAGTAGATTTAAAATCAGTATTATTATTGAACACAAAGTAGAAGACTTCTGTTTCTAAAGATGGGGGAAATATGTCCTTTATATATATAATAAAAATTCTGTAGTAGATCTGGTAGATTGTGTAGATATAGTAGATCTGAATCTATCAGGTCTATCAAGTCTACTGAGTCTACTATTTCCTGTCATGCAGTAGATCTGATAGATTGTATAGATATAGTAGATCTGAATCTACCAGGTCTACTGAGTCTACTGAGTCTACTATTTTCTGTTATATAACTTTTCTGTTATATAATCTCCAGCTCTGGAAGTTCTTCCAGTTCTGCTGTGCCTCTTTCTCCTGGGTTATCTTTTAACTAATGATTTCTGTTAGTCTATAATATACTGGCTCTTCTATTAAAGAGTATTGGAGAGTAGATATATATGTCTTAACTGCTTCTTTAAATTTAACAAGCTTTTTCTACCTTTCCTCTATAATTGACTCCAGAGTTTTCACTGACTTGTTATTAATGAGAAATATATCTTTTATTATAAGCCCTTCTACCAGTATATCAAGGATTTTTACTATAATATTTTCTAAAACCTTCACTTACACTGTGGGTTTTATTCTCCAAGAGAAAATTAATTTTACTACTTTTAACTGAATTGGGGCAGGAGCTGATACAACTATTTCTTCAATATCTTTTATATTACTGTTAGAGAGATCTTGAATCTGAGGCCTGATCTTCTTTGAATTAAATACTTCTTCAGCTATATAATTTTCTGTATATCTTGTCTTAGTAACAGACAACTGCTGCTTTTTTATAGCTCTTTTCTTTGCTCTTGTAAAAGTCTTTACAAAAGCTGAATTTACTCTGACTTCTTTTAACTTGTCTTCACTGTCTTCCTTGTCAGTGCTTCAGGAAGAGCTGATAGAAGTCAGGTCAATTACAAATCTTATATACAAGATATAGACAGTAGAAACTGGTACAGCTGCAGTTTAATACTCTGATCTATTTAAATACTGCAGTACTGTTCTGCAGGTATTTAATTCAGGATTCATTGATAATCTTTCTATCTTAGGCCTGTGCTGGAGTTTTTTCTTAATATACTTGTTTTAAGCCTCTCTCTATTGTAGAGGTATAAAAGACTGCTGCTCTTTAGATTAGCTAAAATACAATTTCTTGTACACATGATCAAAATAGACTAGTCCCTTATTCTTGTGTCAAAGGTATATATCATATCTTTACCAGTGATGAGATAGGTCTAGGCAGTAATAACAGATGTTTTGTGCAGGATTGACAGCAGGTCTATACCCTGCTGCTGCTGCTCCTACTCCAGCTGCTATATAATTTGTGTAGAATGCCAGAGCCATTTGCAGTACAGTTAGCCTGTATTACAATACTGCTTGTACAGCCAGTGCTAGAGTATCAAACTTAAATAACAGCTTATCAATAGTCTCCTGCTACTTGTTGATAACAGCAGCTGTCTTATATTTTGTCTCTTCTTCTTTGTAATAGTACTTGAACTCAGATTGATTTAACTGCTTATACTGTTCTACAACTTTATCAAGATTAGCAGGAAGTTTTCTTGACTTCTACAACTGATCTTCTTTCTCTTTCTGTGTTACTAGGTTTATTGCAGTTTTAATAAGATCTACCTATACAACTTCTTCTAGATTATCCCAGTTGCACTTGAAGCTTCTTGTTATAGACTAACAGAGACTATTGATTAACAATGATTCAGAGAGGTAGAGGTGCAGTGAAGCAAAGAAACTAGTAAAACTTGGAAATCATGTAACTGGAAGATTATATAATTCAAAGTAGTAGAACTGATAGCACTGGTAGACTTGTCTACTAGGTCTACTAGGTCTACAGATAGTAGATTCAGTAGCACTGGTAGATTTATCTACTAGGTCTACCAGATCTACCAAGGAAATCATTATATATATAAAGAATATATTTCCCCCACTCTTAGAAATAGAAGTCTTCTACTTCATATTTAATAACAATACTGATCTTAAACTTATTCTTAGTTCTAGATTACTAGCTACAACAGCACTGCAATTCTACTTTGATATTATATATACTCTATTTTTATATTTTATTAGGCCTTTCCTGATATATAGTGCAAGGCTGTTCTCTAGCTGGATTACTTTATTCTTTTAGAGAAGTAGATCACCCTCTATCACTACAGTAAGCCAAGGTCTATAATACTGGCTTAGGGTAATAAGCAAGCTTGGTGTATACCAGAGTATATTCTCTAAAAGTATTATAGACTCCTGAAATTTAGTTGAGGTTCTGCCCTGCTTAATTGGACAAGGTACTTTGTAATATATTAAATGCCTATCTTTCAAAGCATTAGCTTGAAAAATATAAAACTACAAACTTCTTTAAAATCTTTCAACTATACAAGGTTACAATAACCCTCTTTGTCTTTCAACTATACAAGACAAAGAACACTTTGTTGATTCAGGTAAGTATCACTCTAGCTTAGAAAGAACTAATTAATAGAAAGATATATCTATAGCAGTTACAGTACAAGCTTTACTAGCTTAGATTCAGGAGCTTGAGACCAAGGTCAAAGAGTAGTAAGAAATAATTGACCAGATATATAAACAAGCAGTTAACATTGAAAATAAAGTTGCAGCACAATCTACAGGCCAGGAGAAAGGAAGTATTACAGAGAAAGTAAAGATTCAATCTTTCAATAGAACTAGGAGCAAGCTCAGACCTTTTCTAATATATCTTGAAATCTACTTTCAATTCAATACCAAGTTAACAAAGACTGACAAGTGCTTGGTAGTAGTACAATACCTGCAAAGAGAAGCAGTAGTATAAGTGTAATTCTATCTAATAACATGGTTTAGTAGAAAAGATCCTAGAGATCTTACACCTATTAAAACTGAGAGAATTTTTATAATGAAGGATTTCAAACTGTTCAAGAAAGTGTTAACAGCAAATTTTAGAATCACTGATGAAGAGATAACAGCAGTACAGAAAATCAGACAGATTCAACAAATAAGAGATACAGCTGGATACCTAGCAGAAATCCAATAACTAGCTGCAGTATTGAACTGGAACAATAGTGTATTAGCAGGAGCTGTGTACGACAGGCTCAAAGAAGAGGTCAAGGATAAGATAGCTAGGTTGGAAGAACAACTCAACATGCTATCTGAGATAATCAAACATGCAGTATACATAAATACAAGGATTTGAAAGAGATGCCTAGAATGAAAAGACTATAAACAGTTTCCAAACTACACTGCAAAGCAACAAACATGCAGAGAAAACTACAATCCTTACAGACTATAATCTATAGAGCTAGATATAACTATAAGAAGCCAGGACTATGAAAAAGACAAGCTATACCAGAAGAAGTTGTATTTCTTTTGTAAGAAACCAGAACACTTTACAAGAAATTGCTATAAAAAACACAGAAACCAGCTATGATAAGAGCTGAAGGTAATAATAAGGGAACAATACTACTCTACTGCTGATATTAGTAGAAATGAACAACAATTCCTGCATGCAACTAGGGCTGAAATTAGTAATATAGCAGATAAATAGGATAAACTACAAGAAGTTATAGTGGAACAGATATTCTAAGAACTAATAAGAACTCAACAAGCAGAAATTGACAGTGAGGCAGCCAGGCCAACTGAAATAATAAAGATAGAGCATCTATCACCTGACTATTGAAATCTACACTGGGAAGAGTATAAGAAACAGCAAGAGTCAGGAGACCTACAAGAAGGTAGTGAAGATTGTAACTATTACTGAAAGAAGAAGAACCAGAATATTATAGATCTGAAATATCTATAACACTACAAATTTCCTACATTTACATGCAATTGCAAGTAGCACAAGAAAATACAAGATAAGGAAATTCAGCAAATTAGAAATAATCCAACCTACTACTATTATAGGCTGTACAGATGTAATGTAAAAGATTATAAGTAATGCAATGAAGTTGAAGTATGGGAAAATATCTAGAAGGTACTAGAATAGTTCAGTTCACAAGACAAAGCAAATATTGAATATCTACAGTATAAAGGAATACATTGATCATTCTATTATATAGATAGCTGTCCATTTTACTGGAAAGCAAAAGACAACTAGTACTATCCAGATCCACTGAAGCAGTTAAGAGCAACTTAGATAGAAAAGTTATAGCCAGGAAAATATACAATCTCAGGCTTCAATAAAAATAAAAATACAGAGTCACTGTAGAAAGAGATTATAGACTATATCTACTACAGAATAAATCAAGAAATAACCAGTTACTATAATACTAGATTAAAAAGTAACAACAAGTGCAGGGTCAGAGCACTGACTTGGTTATTATATTGAATAAACAATTGCAGAATGCACTGCAAGGAGAAACAGGTGAATAGATACTTTCTATAACTACTATAGAAAGTACAGATCAGTGATAAAAGCTATTCTAGGAAGCTAACTTTTATATTCAAAGAATAGATAGATTATCTATTGTATAACATCAATCACTTACAATACACAGGAATACCTTGGGTATACTGTACAGGAATATGCAGAAAGCTGGAGTATAATACATACAAGATCAATTATACATAGAGACTAGCAGAGTCAATAGAATACTGGGAAAAAGAATGACATTATTGGCATGATAAGAGTACTGAGTTATGAATATATTATAAGACCTGATATAAGGAAATACAGGTTAAGATAACAATTACAAATTTATAGCAGAGTAAAGTCAAGATATTATAAAACAGACTAGAAGGAAACAAACCTGGAGTATTTAAAATCTAGAAAGAACTAGTTAAGCAATAGATAACAGTATTTGAAAGAATTTTAAAAGATCTATTATAGAAATCAAGACAGGAGACTGATGCTTTATAACTGCAGATAGAAAACAATAATATTACTATAAATAAGTATCTGTAAGCAATGTAACAGAACAGTTATTAGCTAATATAGATTAAAACAGCTATCTAGCAGTTACTGCAACCTTGAGAGAATACTGTATATATACTTTGATTAATTCAGGGGCAACTGGAATTCTTATAGACAGAAGTTTTATAAAAAGAGCTGGGCTATTGACAGAATTAAAGGAATAACTGTATTAACTAAACAGGTTAGATGGAAGTCAGCTAGACTTTGTACAACAGAAAACATGCCTGGAACTATTAGTGATACAGAGACATCAAGAGCTTGTAAGCTTTGATATAACCAACCTAGGAAGTTATAATATTGTCTTGAAACTACCCTAGTTGAAGCTGTACAACCCTGACATACACTGGCAGGAGAGAATAATAAGGCTAAACAGATGTAGATATTCCCCAGCACCAGATTCAATACTGGAAACAATCTACAGTTTACAGAAAACTGGGTGCAAGGCTACAGTGATAGATAAGCTGAGCAACCAAGGACAGATAGTACAAAAACAATTGATTGAATGGATAAATACTATTGAATACAAAAAAACTGCCAGGACCTTACTTAGAAAGACAAGCTAGAACATATCTGAAAAAATCAGAAAGATAGTACCCAAGGAATACTGGAACTATAGAGAAATGTTTGAGAAGAAAGAGCTGTCTAAGAATTTACTAGAATATAGAAAATAGAACTATAAGATACTATTGCTAGAAGGAAAAGAGCTGATATACAAGCCAATATATTAACTGAATAAAAAAAAGCTAAAGAAATTACACTAATATATTAACAAGAATCTAGAGAAAAAGTTTATCAAACTATCAATATTACCAGTAGAATACTCTATTATCTTTGTACTGAAAAAGAATAGCAAGTTATAACTGTATATAGATTATCAACAATTAAACAGTATTACAATTAAAAACTGATACCTGTTACCTTTGATTGAGGAAATACAGGACTGATTTCAAGAAACTAGATAGTTTACTTTACTAGATTTGAGAGCAGGATACAATCAAATCAGGATAAAAGAAGGCAAGGAATAGAAAACAGTGTTTTAAATATACTACAGATACTTTAAGTACTTAGTTATACTGTTCAGATTAATTAATACACTAGCAATATTCCAAGCAATAATTAATAAACTTCTTTACAAATTTCTGGACAATTTTGTAGTTGTATATCTAGATAATATCCTGATCTTTACTGATAGCACAAGGATAGAATACACTAAGAAAGTGAAGATAATACTCAACAGGTTATAAGAAAAAAATATACTGTTGAAACCAGAGAAGTGCAAATTCTCCAAGAAGGAAATCAAGTTCCTAGAATATATTGTTACTACAGAGAGTATATAGATAGATCTGGCAAAGATTCAAGTAATAAAAGAGTAGCTGATATTGAAAACTGTAACTGAAGTTCAGGTATTATACAGACTTGCAAACTACTACTAACAGTTTATAAAAGAGTTTTCAGATCTAATAAAACCCTTTATATCCCTTTTCAAGAAAGATATTGAGTTTTATTAGAGAGAATAACAGCAGAAAGTATTTGAAGCAATTAAAGAAGCTTTCTGAAAAGAAGAAATACAAATACATTTTAACCCCATGAAACCTGCAATTATAGATACAGATATATTGAATTGTACAATAGAAGCAAGACTACAGCAAGAGAATAATCAAGAAAAAAAGAAACTGATTGCTTGCTATACAAGATCAATAATACTGGCTGAATAGAACTACAATATTTATAACAAAGAACTACTTGCAATAGTAGCAGCACTGAAAAAATAGTAAGTATATTTAAAAGATACAAATTATCAGATAATTGTAATTTCAGACTATTACAACCTTCAATACTTTACAACTACAAAGAAGTTAATATAATATCAAGTCTGTTAATTAGAAATCTTAGCAGTCTATGATTTTAAAATACAGCATTGCAAAGGAAAGGACAATACTTGGACAGATATATTAAGCAGATAGTCAGATCTAATAACAATCTACAGAGAGAAATAAGCACTCTTTAAAACTGCAGAAGATACAAATACTCTAGTTTTTAATCACCAGGCTTTAAAAGCTACACAATTAATTACTATATTGATAGAGTTCAAAGACAAATTACAAACTCAGATACAGAACAATCCTACTGTATTAAAGATTAAATACAAAAACAAGTTTAAAAATAGCAACAGTTTGCTATTATACAAAGGACTGATTTATATTCTACTAAAATTAAAGAACAGGATTCTCTGGAAGAATTATAACAATCCAACAGCAGAATATTTTAAAGTTGAGAAAATCCAGGAGAGAATTTCAAGAAACTATTATTGGCCAGAATTATAGATATCAGTCAGAGATTATATACAAGACTGTAATTGCATACAAAACAAAGTAAATTAATATAAGAAGTATAGCTTACTACAGCTGATACCTCACTTACAAGTACTGTAGAAATCAATAGCAATGGATTTCATTGTAAAGTTACTGAAATCCAGAAAACTGCAAACAGAAATAGAGTATAATTCTATTCTAACAGTTACAGATCAATTAACCAAATATATATACTTTTTACTGTTTATTGAAGGAATATCAGTACTAGAGATAGTATATATACTATTACAGAATATATTTGTAAATTATAAATTACCTGAAGAGATTATCTCAGATAAAGATCTAAAGTTTATAAGATACTTCTGGAGAATATTCACAGTATACTTAGATGTAAGATACCAGGCTATGATAGTGTACTATCTGCAGGTAAATAGATTGATAGAAAGATTGAACCAGACAGTAGAGCAATACTTATAGAATTATATAAATAACTGACAAAATAACTGGGTTTTACTATTACTGACAGTACAGATTGCCTACAACAGTTTAAAATATACAACAACAGAATATATACTATATTTTGTGAATTATAGGTAAGAATCAGATATTCTATAAATACTGCAACATACAGAAACAAGAGCATATCTAAGAGAGACAAGAGTTCAAGAACTTCAAAAATTGCATGAGCAACTGCAATTGAACTTGGAATTCTACAGTAAATAGATGAAATATTATTATAACAAGAAACACTGAAAGGTGCTGACTTTTAAAGAGGGGGAGAGAGTATATCTTTTATAAAGAAATATAAAGATAAAACAACCAAGTGACAAACTCAATCATTGAAAACTTGGACTTTTCAAAGTTTTGAAACAGATTGAACCAGTTATATATAAACTTACTTTACTGAAAAAGATACAGATATATCTAACTTTCCATGTCTTACTAATTGAAAAAGTACTCTAGAATACCAGACAATATTTACTTGAAGTCAAGAATAAAGAACTGAATAAATATAAAGTTGAAGAAATTCTAGAAGATGCAGTATTAGAAAATAAATAATACTATCTTATAAAATAGAAAGAATATCTACAGTTGAACAGTACTTGGAAACTTGTTAAGAATTTAGAGAATACTCAGGGAGTATTGCAGTGCTATTGAAAGCTGTAAAGTTAAAACCAGAAGAAGAAGAAATATTATTGATAGTAGCCAGCAGGGCTTGCAGTTTATCTGTAGCTGTAGTCTCAGCCTGTTTTCTTTTATTTTCCTCCTTCTCTAACTTTTCTAACTCTTCAAGAGTTTGTGCATTGGATTGGATGAATTTACCAGCTCTTGCATCCAGAAACTGTTTCTACTCTTTGAAACAGTTTAGACAATTTATAGTGACAGAAAGCTGAGAGGAAAGACAGTGAAATTCCTTGTAAGCAAGTTCTTTATCTGATTTGATTTTATCACAGGCACAGTGCAATTTGAATTACTCAGACTGAAAAATGAATTTCCCTTTTGAAATATATAATTTATCTGATTGAATACACTTACTACAATATTTATTGCTTTCAGAGATAATACAAGGTGTTTTCCTTTGTTTACAATAATAACACAGGGAAGATATAATAAGGCCTGTACACTCAATATCAGCAGCTCAAGCTTGGTTTTTGGCAGTGTGACTAGGTGCTATAGTTAACACATTCCAAGAGACACTTACAAGAAAAAGAGGAAGACCAACTGAAAGTGGAAACAGTACCAGTTATAAAGAAAAGAGACAGATTGCTGGAACAGCTTACTAGAAAAAGAAAGAATAATATTACAGATTAACAGAGACTATTGGTTAACAATAATCTAAAGAAATAGAGATGCAGTAGAGCAGAGAAACTAGTAAAACTTGAAAGTTATATAACTGAAAGATTATATAATCCAAAGTAGTAGAATTGATAGCACTGATAGACTTGTCTACCAAGTCTACCAGGTCTACAGATAGTAGATTCAGTAATACTGGTAGATTTATTTATCAGATCTACCAGATCTACCAAAGAAATCATTATATATATAAAGAATGTGTTTCCCCCACTCTTAGAAATAGAAGTCTTCTACTTTGTATTCAATAACAATACTGATTTTAGACCTATTCTTAGTTCTAGATCACTAGCTACAACAGCACTGCAATTCTACTTTGATATTATATATGCCCTATCTTTGTATTCTATTAGGCCTTCTCTGATATACAGTACAAGGCTGTTCTCTAGCTGGATTACTTTGTTTCTTTGAAGAAGTAGATCACCCTCTATCACTACAGTGAGCCAAGGCCCACAATGCTGGCTTAGGGTAATAAGCAAGCTTGGTGTATACCAGAGTGTATCCTCTAAGAGTATCACAGACCTCTAAGGTTTAGTTGAGGTTCTGCCTTGCTTAATCAGACAAGGTACTTTGTAACACTTCTAGTAACTTTCTTGTAGAGCTTCTCTAGCATTGTGTCAAGAAACTATATACTTCTAGTAAACTGGTTGATATAGTATTTCTTGTACAGAACAGATAAAATTGTATTATACTGTTTCAAGAAGAACTTAGTAGTATTATTCTATTCTCTCTGCTCTCTGCTCATTGCCTTTAAATATTTCTAGATATAGAGCTGCTGCTCTATATCTTCATTGCAATACTTTTTCTTTATCTCTTTACAAAATATCTTCCAGTCTCCTCTTATGTATTTCTTAGTTGTTTTCATCTATTCCTTGAGCTATATCTCTGAATAGTCTATTACTTACTCAAGTATCTCTGATACTTTATTAATTCTGTGGTCAACACACAAACAGTAGAACTGTTGAAGGAAATTGATTATATTTTTTCTGTTAAAATATAGTATGTTAGCAGACCCTACAGCTGGCAATAGAGTTACTATAATGAGGTAAAGCAGATTATCTGCTGTCACTTTCTTTTCTATAACAGGTGTCTCAGTTTTTCCTTTATTTTCAGACTCTATTTCTGATTATAGAGTTATAATAGAAGCAGGGATTTCTTTAAGTTTCAGATCTTCACTTTCTGAGCTAGATCTCTCAGACTTGCTATCTGAATTCTTAAGTATTCTTCTGTGCTTATAAGCTGGCTGAGGATTATAATAAATACTGAATACAGGATTCTTTCCTTTCAAATCAATTAACAAGGAACAAGACATTGAATACAATAATACAAGCTGTAATAATAAAAGACTGTTGATAAATAATAGCTGCCAAACTTGCTGCTGTAGAAAAATAATAGCAAATAATAACAGATTTCTCTCTAGAAAATAATATACTTTTTCTGTATTATATTCTTGACATGACTCTGTATTTTTTCTTTCTTTTTCTCTCTCTTCCTTCAGCTGATCTTTTTCTTTATTATCCTGCTTGTTCTGACTGTTTTCAGTGGACTTACTTCAGCTCTGGTACTTGCTCTTGCTTGCAACCTGTAAGCCTTTATTTATTTGCTTGTAAGATGAGTGATGCCTCTCTGACACTCTAGTACAGCCAGTCAAGGCTGAACTGAGCTGATTCAGACACTACAGCACCCTCTTGTTACACCAGGATCAGTTCACTCTGTTTATAGCAGAGATCTAGCTTCAATAGTCTCCTCAACAATTTAACAATTTGTTCTCTTTCTTGGTATAAAATACAATACTTCCCAATAACTGCTGACTGCATCTTTTTCTTCCTTTTTCCCTGAGAGTATTCAAACAACTCAATTGGAAGTCTTCCCAGGGATATCAGATATAAATAAGAAAATAGGCTATCCTCCAATATAGAGAGCAAGTTATAGAGTGTCTATCAAAGAATTCAAAGGATTAGATAACAGTTGAGAAGCAATATACAATACATGATAAGAGAGATAATATATAAGAAATAATATAAAAGATATCTAAGATAGATATAATATACAATACATGATATTCAAAGATTGAGATACTGTAAATAAGAAAATAAATATATTATAACTATTCACTGCAAAACTGAATAATAAATATAATATACAATAACTTGTAAAGATCTAAAAATGATTTTCAACTCTTTTACTGCTGTCTGCTATCTCTCTTCTCTTCTTTCTTCTTACTGCCTCTTTCATATCTCTGAAATAGCTGTTGCTTCTTATATTATATGTGTTGTATCCTTAGTTATTGGTTCTAGAGGGTGACTATACTCCCTACTACAGTATAGATTGATGTTATAATAAATATATATTAACTATCTTTTAGATTTTGCTCATCTTCAAGGTGCTGGTATACTTGAAACAGCAAGATGTAAAGTCAAATATAATTTTTTCATTTTCAAAGAATAGGCTCAGTTTCTATTTGTTATACTTGTAGCTTATAGAGTATATATATACTTTTCTTCTCTACTAATGAAATTGCTAAAGCAGATTGCAGATGAGGTTCTTGAAGCAATTAGCCAATATAATATTCTAAGCTTAACTACACATAAGTTCAATATATGCAAAGTATATATTGTATAGTCTTTTGACACTATTTTCAGGGCACTTTATACTTGCACCTGAATTCATTTATTTATATAATCAGTTTGAAGTAACTATACTTTGTACAATCTATCAAAGTCTGAATATTAAGAATTAAGTTACTGCTTTAATTCAGAAAGAAAGACTTTTTAATTATCCTGAAAGTAGCAGTCTAGCAGGTATATGTATATACTTACTTTAGTATTTTCATTTACTTACTATATTATAGGGGTGCTTCAAGAATATATCTTTGATTAATATTGACCAATTGATGAGCAGTAGATTCAAGAAATGTACTATTATAATAATAATCACTACTTGATTATATACTTCTTATATAATTAAGCAAAGGTATTTCAAAATGTACAATATTTTGAAATGGATATATCCTTTAAAATAGTGAAAGATAAAACTAATACCTTTACAATTTCATCATAGAATGATACTAAAAACTATAAGTATTCTATATCAAATCAGTATATGTCTAGCATATGTTAATTATCTCAGGAATTCAAATATATATATATATTTTCACCAATTTCAAGACTTGGCAAGGTTATAAAATCTTGTTTACAAAACTCTTCAAATACCTTGGCAATACAGTACAACAGCCAGTTCAATTTGGGCATATACATAGTGGAGATAGTTGTATACATGCAGTTACTGTTGACATATGCATGAAACAAGCTCTTGATAAGAATATTTTTCATATATAATTAATATAAGCTGACAATCAATCAAGGCTTTAGCAATTTTCTTTATGATCTTGACCTGTTAAAAACATAGTTAGAACATTTTCAGCATACAGTGATTTTCTATCAAACTTATATTTAACAAAATTTCTTTAAGAAGTTCAAACTTCATCCTACTCAATATCTTATTAATACAATCTGAAACTTGCCAGATACTTGAGATATTGTTGAGCATTTAGATACTATTGCACAACTATATTCTAAACTGAAAAAATAGATAGATTCAAAGAAAAAAGACTGAATTCTTGCTGGATTATCAGCTGAGTATTTTTACATATTTATAATATAGCAAATATATACTTAGAAGCATACTGGTATTAGTGAGAGTTTATATTTTACTGATAATAAGTTTATTGAATACAAGCAAACATTACTTGCTGCAGTTTTAAAGTAAGTTAATATTCTTGATAATGAAATTACTTGCTAATATATATAAGTAGCTCTTAACAGTATATTGCTGATCTATTAGCAAAAGATACACTTTCTGCATGTGGAATTCTAAGTTGATAAAGAAATTGAAGTAATATTATTCAGATAGTACAACTTATTCAATATTGTAGTAAGTTCTCAGTATTCTTTTTTTATATATGATATATACTGAATACATGTAGACATGAAAAACAGAATAAATACTCAATACTGTGAAGAACAACCAGGACAACTGTTCAATATATCCAACTATATAACTAACTTATACTAGATACAACCTCTCTTCAACTCCAATTAAATGACAACAACACTCAAGCAGGGGGGGAGGATGATGAGAAGAGAATAGAACTTGAGAAGCTCTTTAGAGAAGAAAGACTTGAAATTAATTAACTGATTATCTCAGATAAAGAGTTAACTTCTTTTGAATAAATACTATCTCTATAATCAAGATAAAGTCACTGCATCTATTTGCAAGACAAATTATTAGCAACAGCAGAAATTACAGTATATACTGAATATAAGCAAAGAAAAGAGCCAGTATAGATATAAAGTAAAAAGAATTTTATTGTTTGATGTCTTCAATTTAAGTTATACAGATATTCAATATATACTGTACAGGAAAAAAAAAGTATTTTCTTTATATATACTAAACTTATATTCAACACATCAAGGGTATATAGCCCCAAAAAAACAGTATAGTATATATTGTATTTAGGATTTTGTGAAGATACTACAGCTTACACTCTTTTATTATTTTATATATTGTATATAGTGATTTTGTCTTAAACCTGTTCTTTCTATTTATTTTATCTACTATTATATCTAAAGAAAACCAATCTGCTCCTGGTATTATATACTTGTCTCTTTAATCCAACTCCCCAGCCTCTCTTTTCTCAAACTATTGCAATCTTGTACTAGGCATATATTGAATGCCTATTTATTGCTCATTATAGTACTTTCAATAAAGGGCTGAATATTTTTGATGGAAGGCTGAATGCAGCAGGAAGTTCTGATCAAACTATTATCAGAAATATCAGAGGGCAGAGTAGATCTATACTTGAAATATTGTCAGTATATATATAATATACTGTTTAGTTGAGTATAAGTTTCTTATACAATACTTTTTACTGATTGTTGTCCCAGGAGTATAAGAAACTGTAGTACAATAAAATTTATTTCTCTATTTTTCTATGAATTCCTTGTTGTCAGCTCTATAAACCAGTCAGTATATACTTACAACATGCTTCTAGAAAAAACTTATACAATATTCTCAAGAGCTCCTGCATATTAATCTACAAAACTATTGACAGGTCTGCAACCTGGCTCAAGGATATAGTCAGTATTGTATCAATCTCTGTTCAATACCTACTTTCTGATTGCACTGTATACTGTCAGTATATACTAAAATTACAGAGAATATCAGTCAACTCACTTTTATCCCTGGGCATGCTCTAAAACAGTAATATTTTAATAGATTGTATTCACTACAGCTTCTGGATAGACATTACAAAAATAGTGTCAGAGCTATTTAATGTCAGAGTATAGTTGACATACTTTGTAGTTATACTTACCACAGGCTGAGTTGAGAATACCTGACTGCATATTTGCATCTCTGTAATAAGTATATCACATCTAAGTTATTAGCTGAGCATATACTTGACTTGTGCTGCAGGTTCTTACACACCAGTATTGATACTACTAATTTTCAGGCTGGAATTGGGTGCAAGGTCATTCTGCACAATACTAACAGCTTCTATCCATACATCAGCATATATACAACAGATGCCAACCAGGATAACAAACTGTTTGCACTTCCTCCCTGCTCCAGATTGCAGCAAGAAAAGACCCAACCAGGATTAGGATTTGTATAGGGCCCTGCAGAATGTTAGTATATATACAACTTATATAAGTCCCAATATTTGTATACCATGATGGTAACTAAATAGATTGCTGGAATTCTTTATATCCTGGACAGTACTACTTTCAAAATTTGCACAATTCAAGGCTATCTTGACAACAATATTAAGCTAAGCTAGAAGTTCAAAATATTGTGAGCATATGCTCAAAATATGGATATATTATAATTGAAAACAAAAATTTTGTGAAAAGAAGAAGAAGGAATAAATACAAAATATATTTTTAATTCACAATATATTGCATTTATACAATAAATAAATCTACCTTGAATCTATACTACAATAAAAAAAGTACAAATATTTCTTTATTACAGATTGACTCTACACTCTGTTTACCATACACCTACTTATATTATATTTTGTTTATAAACATGATATATTTCCAAGCCAGAGAATGTACTGATTTACTCTATAATCCTTATTGTGCCACACTGGCTCAGTGGTGCAATGATCTTATACAGGGCTTTTTTTAAGTCTGTCTTAGTATAAACTCTATTATGAGACTAAATGCTGTAGCCACATTGAGGTTTTGATGTTCCCATGGTTAGAAAATTTCTCTAACCACGCCGAGCTTTTTTCTAACCACGCTGAGCTGTAACCCTTGTTTGTTCGCCCCACGGAATTTCCTGTTGTTGGTAAATACTACTCTGTATGTATGTATGACAATAGTTACTTTAATTGGGACTGATATCATTGTCTCTGTTGAGAGTATTCCTTAACTCAATCATCGTGCGATTGGCGTGCTTGGCTCTATCAAGGCGGAAACATTGGGAAATAGGGTATAGAAGTTTGAGAAACCAATAATGTACAGTAGTATACAGATGAGAAGCTTGCCTCCCCGGCGCCCTTCTCCTCTGCTCGTAGAAGAAGAGATCAAGATGGCCGGGGAATTAACGTGGCGGCAGCGGGGGAGCCCATTTAACTGACCACACTGCCCTCTGCGTGTGCCGCACTTGTTATAGGGGCGGCGGAATCATACCATCCAAAAAAATTGGCCAGATATTCGCCTACTAATCCCAAAGTGATACCACCGCCTGTAATCCAGCATCCATTCCTGAACCACCACCAGCAGTTTTCGACACTTTTCAGCTGAACCCGCCAAATCATAGTTCCAAGAGTCACAATGGCACTACCACATGTGCCAACGAAGTAGATCGGCCCAAGCCCGGCTGCGACTCCGGCTGCCCCTAGCAATCCAACCTGGACAGCGGCAAGGCCTGACAAAATTGCCTTTGTGTGCTTTTCATGCTTTAACGCAATAGATTTAATTCCTGCTGCGGCATCGTATTTGATATCCATATGGGCGTAGATCATGTCGTAGAGAACCGTCCATGCTACACAGCTGGAATACAGCGCGGCCGCAGTCATCATAGCATCAGGGTTTGAAAGTAGATCGACGCCCAGCGCAGGGAACCCCATCATCGCGCCCCATGAGAAAGTCAGACCTAACACAGCCTGGGGGTAATTTGTGACTCGTTTGGCCAGAGGGTATGCGGCCACAAATAATAAGCTTGGAATCCCGTAAAACAGGCACTGATAGGGGAATTGAAGGAGAACCCCCAGGCCAACTAACAACTGGCCTCCAGTAAAGATAATTGCTTTTTGTGGAGTTATGGCCTTCCTTGCAATTGGGCGAAGCTTAGTCCTTGCGACATGAGGATCTAAATTTCGATCCCAAAGATCGTTGATCGTGCACCCAGCCCCTCGCATAACCAAAGCTCCAACAAAGAATAACCCGGATATTGAAGCGACTTCTAATGGGGAGGCGATTGGTAAAGCGAACGGGGCCGCCATTAACGTTGAAAAGAGACACGGAAAGTATAGGTAGTAGGTTCCGGTTGGTTTATCAAGCCGTATGAGCTCAGCGTACGGAATCCATGACTTCGGTAACGAGGCAATGACTCCTTTGCTAGGTGGAGTATATGTCAAGTCTGTCGGGCTTACAACAGTCGACTGTGACGGCGACGGCGACGACGATATATACCGCGGGAAAGCTCGCGGTACCAGAGGTGCAAGATTTCTATGCGAGCGTGCGACTGGAGACTGGGTTTGTGAAGATCGGGCTGCCTGATAATGGTGTTGAGACTGCTGCCCCAGATAATGCTTGCATGACCCTACCCTTCTGATCTGAGTAGTAGCAGCGCTGTTCGTCGTCCTGAGAGCAGCGAGCCGCAAACCCCCGTGAGCTAGGAAAGTTTTCATCCTTGCTCACAGGCCCAATGTACCCAATCCAAGATTATCCAGGCAAAACTTTCTATGGCAGTTGCCAGTGGGAATCTCGGAGTCGCGCGGGGTACCAAAAGTAACGAGCGGCTTTCTCGGATCTCCTCAAGGCTCAAAATAGAAGCTCTGAATATCTCGTAGCCGAGGGCACGGCGTTGCAGCGCGATGTTCAGTGAACGCTCTCCCGGCTCAGGAGTCAATTGAATCAGCGGGCAAATAAACGAGTTCTGGAAAAAACATCTCCGGCAGGCTAAGTGGTCAGCTGCAGCATTGATTATTTAATAGAGCTGGCATCTTGAAGATTGAAGGCTTCAAGCGTCGGAGCAGAAGTTCATTTTTGTTCTAGAGCTTCAATTGCATCACGTGACCTGTCGCGTTCTCGCTGCCCGGCGCATTATTAAGTTAAGTATGATTTATCTGCACGTCACGAACACTGCATGGTTCATCCTGAACTTGTTCCCGCAATGTTGCAGCAGGGCAGCTGGGCATCCTTTCTCACTTTTGTCTCCTCCTTCCATCCTGTCTCATTGGCCGCGAACACCTCATTGGTTGCCCTTTACTGTACGCATACATTGAGATCCCTAACCGTATCGTGATCGTGATCGCGTTGTGTTAAACCGCGACCACCCTCGATTTATCTCTTTAATGCGCGAGGCTTTCCATGAGATTTGAGACAGCCCAGGATGGCTCCGCAAAAAACCCCTCGCGCTGCGTTCGAACCCATATCCCCAGATCTCGACCTCGCAAAGCTCGTCGAGACAACTCCTAATTTCGAATATGTTGTGAGGATTCACTGCGATGCAATTGACGAGCAGGGCATCGATCAATTCGAGAAACTGGTCTTACTCCACGTAATTATTGGCGGTAAACCGCTAGTTATCGAAGGCTATCAGGATAGACTCGAGAAATGGATATTTGGATTGCAGTGGTTAAAGGACAATCATGGAACGAAAGGTATGCGCGATTGCCCTATCTACCTTCTTCTGCTGCCATTTGAACTTGTTTAATTCGCCTAGTTGAGAACGCGAGGAACCTCACGACAAAATCGAATCTACCTCTCTCGATAGGACACTATTTGGGCAATATGCCCCTTCTTACGAATCAGTGGACTGCCACGAATTACAAGGATACAGATCGACAGCGAATCTATCTCAAAGACATTGACTGTCCTCCAGTCTGGCAGGATAAACTCAAAGATCTACTGCCTCCGTTTCTCTTTTATTTTAATGAGTCCTCTCACGGTGACGATATTTCAAAGGCGGGCGATTTAATGAGTTGTTTGCCTCCAGAGATGAGGGCTGAAAACTTGATGTCCTACGTCGGTCATGAAGGGACATATACTCCTGCACATCGTGAAATGTGCGCAACACTAGGCCATAATATCATGGTGGAAACTTCTACCGGTAGTTTCGAGGATGGGAAACGTACCAAACCTGGTTCTTCGATTTGGTTCATGACAGAGACGAATGACCGTCATCTTGTTTCAGAGTATTGGCTCTCCACTCTGGGCCACGATATCGAAATCGAAAATCATTTCGCCCAAATAAACGCCTGGAAGGCGGCCCCGTTCAAGACTTATGTCGTTGAGCAGAGGGTTGGTGATTTTATTTTGATCCCGCCCCTAGCCCCTCATCAGGTTTGGAATAGAGGAACCCGCACGATGAAGGTGGCTTGGAACAGGACTACTGTCGAGACTCTGGAAATGGCCTTGAGCGAGGCTCTTCCAAAGGCACGGGTGGTATGCCGCGACGAGCAATATAAGAACAAGGCAATGATTTATTATGCTCTCTCGAAGTATTCCGACCTGCTCAATTACCCCGGCCAGCGAACAGGTCATAAGGTGCGTCAGCTGCAAAAAGACTTCCGTCGGCTATTCTCACTTTTTTCGGGAATTCTCCTTTCTGAGATGTTCTCAAGGAACTTGCCAGAGCCGAGAAATGTTGAATATCTTCCATTTGATAGCAATGTCACTTGTTCGTTCTGCAGGTCCAACATCTTCAACCGATTTCTCACTTGCACCACTTGTGTTGGAAAGCTCCCTAACGGGGATGAGGATACCTACGATATTTGCATGGAGTGCTATAGCCTCGGTCGGAGCTGCGCATGCGTCTCAAAACTTAAGTGGGTGGAACAGTTTCGTTGGAAAGACCTCGTTCGTAAGCATGAAGTCTGGAGAAACCAGATCCTGCAATATAATCCCAGGGCTAGCGATTCTCTCCAGCCTCTTCTTGTGGAGCACGAGCGGCTAGGAAAGAAGCCACTTGCGGAGATATGCCAAGAAGAGCTCAAGCGACGACCGTTCAATGACATCACCAAACCGGTTGTTCGTGAAGAGGAGGATGAAGTGGTCGCGACCAATGATGATGGTCGTGTTCGCAAGCGACGTAAAATTCGCAGATCAGAAAAATTCCGCAGAGAAAATTCAAGTTGCCACATTTGCAAGACTCCTGAACCTGTCTGGAAACTTGCTACCTGCTCTTCGTGCCAAATGTGCTATTGTTATGGTAGTCTTTACAGAGCATTCGATATCTCCCCAAGAATTGTCTTGGAGGATCCGAAATGGAAGTGTCCCCGATGTCAAAAAATCTGCTCTTGCGCAGCTTGCCGAAAAGATCCATCAATGAAGCCATTCGAACCAAATATTACTGTGCTTGGCCATGACACAAGCAAGGTCGCCGACCCGAGAAGCGTGGAAACGCTGGTAAACTTCCGGCATTCGAATCTCCTATGGCTTAAGAAGGCCGGCGATCACCCAGAGAACAGCATTGACACTCGGCGGCTGCAGAAACGATTCGAGGAGGCTGAAAAAGCGAAGTCTAAGGAGGCCACTCTTGATGAAAATTATGTCGATCCCGTTGAAGCAGGCATTCTAAGGCTCGCTGGATATGAGAACATCCCAGTAGTAGACCCTTCTTTGGCATTGCCTCACCAAGAAGGTAACCATGTGGATAATGATGTGGAGGAACGAGAGGATGAAGAAGAAGAGATACCCATTGACCCGGCATTGATGGCAATGAATTACGAACCACAATTTGTCGTCCCTAGCAACGCCGTGTTTAGAGAGGAGATGTCAGACCGTTACCAAGTGACTGAAGCCATAACATTCGAATTTGCGGAAGAGCCGACTCCCCAGGCGGCGACAGATCCACAAAATCCTACACTACCGCCAATCGACAACGTGACTCAACTACCAGTCGTAGGCAGTGGGCTAGAATTTGGTCTCGGTGGGACAAGTAATGCTATGCCCGACGCAACTATTATTCAGTCCGACGTGATGACGGCCTCTGCAACTCAACCCCTTGGGGTTCAAAAACGGCTGCGTAAGGAAAAAGACGATGATTTTGCTCCCCGCAAGCGCAAAGCGCGCAATGTATCAGGCCCGAGGAGAGCGGGGAGGAGAGCGGAAGAAGGGTTTGATAATCCAAGCGGGGAGGAAAATGGGAACATACCTGCAACGGGGACTGTGGACTCTGCCCAGCCGCCTTTAGGCACACGGAAATCATCGAGAAGGATCTCAACACGGCGCAGTCAACCGCAAGTGCCGGACGAACCGCCTTCACCCGTTGCTGTGGACGATGAGAACCATGTTATTGACATTCACATCGAAACTACCATAGTATCTCCTCGCGCCCCCCCTCAGCAACGAACTTCGCCGCAGCAAGTATCCCCAAGGTCATCCAGACCGGCGTCCAAAGCTGGTGCTAAGCCGCAGCACCCAGCAAAGGAACCCCAGCCCGCACCCCAGCCTACAGAAGCGGAAAAGAACCGAAAGGCAAAGATGATGGCCATGGAATGGGCTCATGGGAATATGGAGGTTGTGGATGGATGGAGCGATTCAGATTGATAACTGGTCCTTTTGAATACTTTTGACCCGTTGCAACGCCACTTCCGATCTCGTTCACCTGTAACATATATAGTTCGTGCTTCTTTTTACCCGAACAATCTTTTTTATAATACTTTTTAAGTTGGCTTATTTTGCATAATAAAGTCGACAGATTCAGGAAAGCAAAACCAAGACATTTTCGTCATGAAAGATCCTTATAATCGTATTGTTAAATACAAAGACTAGATGTGCCGTAGGGTAATGCTTGTGTTGTTGCATAGCAAGAATCCATCCAACTGGTAGGTGAGCCCTTCTATGCAGAATTTGAATATCGCAATCTAGAAGGACAATATCTAGCCGATTATCAATCACATGTCTTAGAGGCAGCCTCTACAGTTATGGTAGATAACTTCTCTCTCCCACTTCGGATAATCCAAGATGCCAATCTGAATCTCGTTTGCCCTCGAGTTGAACCCATCAATTCAGCCCGTGGGGTTATCGCTGCCGCTTCGTGCCGATTTGATGTTAATTGAGCCGCCCTTATAAGCAGCGCCGACTGATGCTTAAAGTTGGGGGCTTGTTATTGTCATGCTGTGACAAAGTGGGACCACTTGCGCAAGTAATGAAATCGCCAAGTATTCAAGCTCCTTTATAGTCATATCGTAGTCCTTCCAGCTCTTTGATATCAACCGATAGCATCGTTCTTCTCGCGATTTGCGTAATTAAAAAGACAACTGCAAATAAAATAAATCGTCAGAAAAAAAAACCCGGGTCATACATAAAATCATCAGTTTAGGGGAGTCCGAATTTCACTTGTGGAAACTTACTGCCAGGCGCCACACATAAGAGCCAAGGGGCAGCATGCATACGACCTGTGTCTCGAATGAGATATGCAGTGATGGCTAGAAGGCCACAGATAGCAGCATTTGCAGAAGGAAGGTGCTTCTGTAGAGCCTCATGTATAGGATCGACGTCTCTCATGCGCCGCTTCCCCTTCGGATCTACCGGCTTTAGGGGGATCAATCTCATCATGTACCCAGTACTTAGGAGCGACGCAATGCTAAATATGTATAGCAGCCTTTCGGATCCCGTTGAGTTTGATGAGAGTAGCGCGGGGACGTAGATCAGAGCAAAAATAAGAGGCAGCACCGTAAACCCGAGCTGTTGTAGTTCGTATCAGTTCTGGCCATGAAGGGGTGGGGGGGAGGACCAAGTCAACAGGAGAGCTGGGAATATAGTTAGTTGAGCGTACAGTGTATTGAGCATTCCTCTCCTCATTGTGGCGCTTGAGATGTTCAATCATCTTCTCTTGTTCTGAGACAGCGGTGATATCAGTATTCTTGATCAGCTTACTTGCTTGTGTGAACGCAGTACAAGCACGGGTATAACCAAGAGGATCTCTCCGCTCAGAGGCCTTGCTTACCCTCTTCATCCATCCCATCCCGCCCTCCATCTTCGTGGTCAGATTCGGGATAGCGAAAGGTTTTCCGGATGCGCGTGGAAGCCGCTGATGTTAGCCCGGCCATTGCGTATAGAGTGTAGTAGCGGTGGATGTACTCTGTAGATGTATGTATGACAGCATGAAGCTATCAAAGTGGTTAAGACTCTTGTGATGTAGGCTTCTATTTGAGTAAAATAAGCTCGACTAGGCCTTCTTTATTATTATCACGGTTAGAGTTTCAACAACATCCTCGCTGTATATGTACTACCTTCTAAGGGAGAGTGAGATGCGTTGGCCGCGGAGCGGAATGACGGAGCCTCACGCGGGCGATCATGTGATCAACTGCAGCAGCACATCCATGCCAATCCACCCTCCACTGTGATCGAAAGCCAACGAACGACCAAAGCACTCACTAAACCCTACCTTTCACCTTTCATTTCGAACGGAACTTAAGTATTTGAAGCGCTGGTTTAAATCCACGCCTTTGATTCAGTCCAATGCGTCCCCAACTACGAATCCGGAACGCTGCGATTCTGCGCCCCGGATTTACTTTCCGTCGATGGCTCGTCGCAGCACCGCGTCCCAACTCGGGGCCTCTTATGAGCCGCAGAGCAGATCGTGAGCTGCCGTCAGCCAACTCTGGCCGTCGATGGATGCGCACACTCCCTATCTTCGCAGGCATTGTCGCTGCCTCCGCGCTCGGGATTTTCAACTACCAAAAGTCCTCCTCCAGCATCGTGAGCAGCACTCTTTACGCACTCCGCACCTCCCCGAAAGCAAGGGAAATGCTAGGCGATGAGATATACTTCGCGCAGCAGATACCGTGGATAAGCGGAGAGATGAATCAGTTGCATGGACGAATTAATATCTCGTTTTGGGTCAAGGGAACCAAGGGAAAGGGGAAAATGCGGTTTCGGAGCATAAGAGAGAATAGATTGAGCTATGTAAGTGTTGAACCAACCCGGACCTCCCCCTGCTCTACTTCGCGGAATACTGATCCTGCTGTTATCAATTAAGTTCCACACGGAGGAATGGAGCCTTGAGATGGAGGGTGGTCCGGTCATTCACTTGCTTGATTTAGCGAGGGGCGATCCGTTCAAAGCCGCACTCGACGGTGAGACGGCAACCGTGGGCGCAGCCGTATGATCAGTGTGAAAAACAACCTTCCTCCGCTCATCTTATACCAGCATCGCAGCCCTTTCTGCATGGAGTTCCGGAACCAGGTCTATTATTGGGAAGTATCGTTTAGCGCATTTCATTTTCAGCACAATTTTGGGGGTTGGAAAAAGGAGATGGTCTGAAGGCCATTTGAAAAAAAAAAGAGGAACAACAATTTGAAACATATGCTAGATCTAAATCTATCACTCAATGGTATTTTGTACAATAATACATCTTAAAGAATTGATTTTAATACACCTTGATATCCCATCTCAACTCTCCACACTCTCCACACTCTCCACAACCTCCTGTGGCTTCGAGGGCACTTTAGGCCAAGGCTTCTTCAGCGCATCCTGGATTTTGACGATGCAGCCCTTGGGTCCACCAACGGCACCTAGCATATTTGTCAGTTAAACGGTCGAGAAAGAGGAAGTATACGGAAACAGAATTAGAACCAACTAACCAGTCACAACGACAAGCCCTTTCTCTGCATCAACCCTAAGCACTTTAAGATTCTGGATTGTCACTTGCTCATTGCCCATATTTCCCGCCATCTTCTTTCCTGGATGCACACGAGAACCACCACCTTGACTCGGGCCCGATGAACCCATAGAACGATGCGCCAAACTCACACCGTGAGTTCGGTCTTGACCGTGAAACCCATGACGCTTCATCACACCAGTAAATCCCATACCACGGCTATTGGACCGGGTGTCGACATATTGACCCTCTTGGAACCAGTCTGCACTTATCACTGTGCCTACTTCTAGCAGACCATTCTCATCTTTGACCCGGAACTCAGAGAGGAAGCGCTTTGGAGCGACGCTATTCTTCTCAAAGTGTCCCAGCATTGGTTTCGTGACATTGCGCTGGTGCTTCCACCCGGCGCCGACCTGGACGGCAAAGTAACCGTGCCGTTTGCGTGTCTTGTGTGAAACGACCTGCACCCGGTCGAGTTGGAGGATTGTGCAGGCAATTCGTTTGCTGGTTGCTGGGTCGAAGACTGCGGTCATGCCCTTCTTAATAGCTAGCGCGCCGGTGCGTAGGGGTAATGTGTTGGCTTTTCGTTCATGTGCCACTGACGGCCGCGATGTGAGGACGGGAAGGCCGGGGCCAATGTTGAAACGATCTGGTCGCGGAGGATACATCGATCTGATGCCAAAGGCTCGTTTTATGACATTTGCGAAGTCGACTGCCCGGGGAACGGAGGTTGAAGAAGCGAGCAGCACATGCTTCCTGGGGAGCCGGGGAGGCATGGCTGGCGGATTGCCTTAGCGGAAGGCAAGTATAGTTGAGGGGGTTTGATGGTGACGAGCAGCGAATCCAGGTCGGCGGACTTCAGAGCAGAGCGAAGGGATTCTGAGAGATTTGGATGCAGAAGAGCAGCGATGGCTGTTTGGCGTGTTTGCACTGCTGAGGTAAGCGAAGTGTCGAGATGCTCAACATCGTCACTGAATTGGCAGGCAATGCAAACCACACATCACAGTGTGCACCGCACATCAGATCTTCCATCTCACAGCTCAAATACATTGGCCTGGATATTCTTATATCCTTGCATCACTTCCATCTCCTTAGGTGAGTATCTGCTGTAACTCATATCTAGAAATTTACTCACAATCCCAAGCTAACCAGATTGACTGTTGCCTTCCCAGCTCTATAAGAAGCTCTTTCTTTATTTTTTATACCGCAAACGTACACGCTCGACTTGCTTTGGAATATCCATTCCGCCAATTGATAGATAGCCGCTGGTTGTGACATCGCGCAACCATGCCATCACCACTGCCAGCCCAAATGTTTCGCCCAAATTCCATAAGAGGCCTTCTCGCTCGACTCCCTCGGCACCATTCCCAATCTTTGCTGCCTCCCCGGAGAATACAGCGGTTTTTTCTTTCTACATTACGTGCCACCGAAACGCGACCGTCTTCACTCGCCCGCTCCCCCTTCCTATCAGCACGATTCCGAACCCTAGCAAATGCAAATAATAGGAACCCAACATTATCATCAATTACCCGCAATCAACAACCCCGCCGCTCAAATTCCTCAAAATCCAATCCTCCTCCACCTCCTCCGCCACCATCCGGCTCCACACTCTCGTTTTCCCAGCGCATGAAGAATCTCTCGCGCGAATATGGCTGGGCGGCGCTGGGCATATACCTAACAATTTCCGCGCTGGATTTCCCGTTTTGCTTTTTGGCCGTGCGGCTGCTGGGTGTTGAGCGAATTGGGCATTATGAGCATGTGGTTGTGGAGAATATGAAGCGCGTCATGGCCACTGTATGGCCGGTGAGCGGGGCGAGCTCGAGTTCAGATCCTGAGGGCGTTGAGGGAGGTGAATTAGCCATTGCTGGTGTTAGTGGTGCGGAGACGGAGACGTATGTGGATGAAGCGCGGAAGCGAAGCAATGGTGAAGCCAGTATGTGAACCCCCCCCCCTCCCCAAAAGACCTATTTATGCTCCCTACCTATAACGGCTGCTGCCTTATCCCCAGGTGTTGCTCTTTGTTTAAACTAACATATGAGGGAAACTAGGTATATGGGCACAACTTGCCATTGCATATGCTCTTCACAAGAGCCTGATATTCATCCGGGTCCCACTAACGGCAGCCGTCACGCCCACGATCGTTCGCGTCCTACGGAAATGGGGCTGGAATATTGGCAAAAGAAAGCCCAAAGCGACCTAAGGTCCTTTATCGCATACATATGCATATAAAACCCCGAGAAGCCACTTAAACGTGGGGATTTTCCTCCAGTTCCTTCAAACCACTATTTATGAGGAAAAGTTCTTATCGATAAACTCAACTCAGGCAGGATCCCTCCTTTTCCCAGAATCTGTTTCCACAGGATGACAAAAACTCCGCTTTAATTTTTTTTTCCCATCTCCATTTTATTTACTGTAACAATATAGCATTCATGTATATTAACTCTCATCCTCTTCTCCCTGCATTATCACATTTATAGACCAATTACCATTTTTCCTTTTCTAGATTCACAATTGTATTATACCTTGAATTTTCAAGTTCCTTGTGTAAATATGAGAGCCAGATCCCTCTATCCAACAAAGAGCAATAAGGGAGGACTTGGGGAGAATGCTGAAGCTCTGGAAAATGTTCAGAATGCTTGTCAGATGTCTAGCTAATAACCTAATAGGCAAGTGCAACAGTTAAAGAGACATGTGCGGATAAGGGATGTATAATCTTGCTAACAGATTGGAGAAGTGAGGTTTGAGAACCCCTCTTTTTTTTATGTCAGAATCATTGAACCACACAGCCAGAAAAAAAAAACAAAACAAAACAAAACAGGAGAAAGACCTCCAAGAGCTAGTAGTAGCTAGCACTTGTAACAGCAAAGAAACTTTATCCCTTTCTCCTTTTTCTTTTTTTTTTTTATCGTTCCCCTCTAACATGCGATGGCGGTATCACACGCTGCATAAGAAAAAAAAAATAGGGAGTTGAAAAAAGAAAAAAAGGGGAATAGAGAGCCAGACAAAAACCTCCATATTAAACTTTTTTTTATGCCGCCCCCGAGAAAGGAAAAGATATAATATAATGCAGAAAGAAAAAAAAAAAAGTGAAGAAGCAGCGAGGAGGGGAAAAAAGGGAGAGAGAGAGAGAGAGACAGATATATACATTATTTACGAAATCATAAAACCCAAAGGATACAGCGTGTTTTTTTCCCAAAAGGAGAGGGGAAACCCACCCCGCCCCCACCCCCCAAAGAAATATAAAACAAGCAGTATCACATGTCGATTGTATCATTAAATCGTAACACTCCAGTCCCTCTCATCACGCCATTGACTCCTTCAGGCATGCGATAGGCCCAGTCAGCAGCCACGCCGCCCATAAGGCCGCCTGGATGATGACTGGCTTTCTCAGAGACTTCGTCCGAGGTATCAGCGACGAGGACGAGGCCACGCTCCTTTATGGATTCGACGAGTGCGGGCATGACATTCTGCGGAACATGAAAAACAATGGGGTTAGATAATTAATATGTCACTTTATCGAGGAAATGAAATGGAAAGGCAAATAAAATATATGAAGAAGAAGACATACCAGTAAGCTCGATCGACATATCAAGCCCATCAAGTTATTCGTTTGAGCAATACCAGCAGACTCCTTGATAGACATTGAAGCGCGACCGCTACTCTGGATCACTGGTCGTGATTTTGTGCCTTGGGTAAAGTCTCGAATTTGGCCTAGATCGTTGCAGAGGAGGACCGGGTCTGGAGTAGATGAAAAAGGGTCAGTTCGATCTAATGCATAGAGCGCCAGGGGGCGTGAGGGTTGGTAATAAACTCACAGTTTGGTTGCTTCCAGTTCAGCGCGATACAGATGTTAGGGTTATAAGAAGTGAAAACGATAGAGCGCATGAAATCGGCATTTGCCTCCTTTGAGGTCCTTGCATGGTTGAACACTTGCGTAAGGATAGCGTCAGCGAACGTGTTGATATCCATCGACGATTGTATGCCTAATTCCTTTTCTTCGGCTTCTGAGGGGTATAATATGCACAAGTTGAGGTGGATGCTCATGGGCAGATGTTCTAGGACATCTTGCAGCGAGAGGAACGACGTGGCCAATAATCGATGGACCTGAGCGATGTCGTCCAAGCTCATGGCCTCGAGTGATTTGAGCAGAGACGTCTCAACATAGTCATTCTGACCGACATGCTCTGCGCGAATGACCTGGAATTCGGCCAAGGATAGACGAGAGACGGGTATTTCGAGACCATGATGATTGATTGTGAATTCCGGATATAGCACAGGGATACCATCTTTTGTCAATTGCACGAAAATCTGTGCATAGTCACCCGATAGACTTGACCCAGTTATCAACCCATTGTGTGCCGAATCGAGCGCGCTTGTTGCTTTCCAGTAGGTTGCAAAATGTGTAATCTCAAGCGGGTCTCCATGGTAGGGTTTGATGACTTGGAATCCAAATCGTATTTCGCCAATTGCCCGTAGTCTAGGATCGAATAGGGGTAAACAGCAAGACTTTTGTCCCATGTATCCGTTCATAAATAGATCCGGTAGAGCGACGGTTTTCGCGATAACCTTGGACCCAAAAGTAGGAAATATTTCGAAATCTATAGCAAAATTATCCAAACGATCCACCTGGAACGATAGCACGCGAGAATCTTCTTGGATCGGAAGCATCACGTTTCGGGGAATAAGATCAGAAAGCTTTGAGGAAATCGTTAATCGTGCAGCAGCATAACGGCCTGCTTGGTAGAATATTATCGGTTCGGACTGCGATGGCTGGTTAAAGCGTATCTTGACGAATGTCTTGGTATCCAAAAAGTTATGGCCGTATCTGCGAAGTGGGATGATAGGTGGTGGTAAAGAAAGATCAGGAATACCGTCGGGCTCACCACCAACGGATTTCGCCTCCTCTATGATAAAGGGCGAGGTCATGGATGCTGACTCCCTGATCTTGGACCAACCGAGCAAGCCCAAGGGTGTCTGTGGAGCCACCGGCTGGGAGTTTTGTTTTCTGGACCAAAGCAAAACCATGCATTCTAGGTGCCCTTCCCATGCAGCGTAATACATAGCCGATAGTCCTTTCTCGTCCAAAGCGTTGAGGTCAACTCCGCTGTTAATCAAGGTGCGTAAGCAGCCAACGCACCCCTCGCTTGCAGCGTGGAATAAAGGGGTCCATTGATACAGCTTATCCTTTTGGTCTAGGTCTGCTCCGTGGCTTTTAAGCAAGAGTAGAATGTCAGGAGATCGACAGGACCTTGCGACGAGATGCTGAGGATAGAGACCTTCTGCATCCGGGAGGAGTTGCGCATTTGTCTCCAACAGTAGTCGCACAATCGGAAGTGAAGCGTGTTGGCAAGCCAAGTTTAGCGGGATATGATCACAATCCGACGTTGGGTTGATGCGCGCACTTCTTTGGAGGAGTTGCTCAACACACTGCAATTGATCCTTGATGATGCTGTGGATCAAGGGCGTAAAATTGTCATGATCCATCAAGTCGATTGTATTTATCCCGGCGTCTAGAAGGGCTCGAACCATTTCTACTCTGCCGTGCATACAGGCATAGTGAAGTGGGATCCTGCCATAGACGTCAGAGCGAGATACATCGACCCCACGCTGGAGCCCTGCTTTGAGCACGAATTCCCGACCAGATATTGCGGCCTCATGTAGACAATTTCGCTCATTAATGTCATCTTCGGCCTGAATGTCGACCAAACCTGTGTCAAGGAGCAGGGAGAGAACATCATCAGGGTATTCGGTTATCGCAGCGAGAAACAGACGGGTGACGCGCTCGCCTGCATCCAGAGAAGATTGGAGTTTGCCAATCCATTCCTTCAGGGTCTGTAGATTGCCCGTCGACACAGTATTCAAGACCTGCAGATCAGAATCGTCTTCCTCAAGGCCAGTCCCTGTCCGCTCCGCAAGCCTGGATACATCGAACTGGATATTTTCACCTTCCGCCCAAGCCTCGAGTTCTAGTCTCGCAGTAGTTGCTCGGTCGGAGAGGTCCCGTAGCACCTCGCGATTGAAGCATGGCTGCACTTCAACGGCTCGATGAAGATAAAGCTCCTTTGTACGTGACTATAATGCTATTTTAGCCACGAGGAATATGCGGTAAGCTCTTGGGGTTTTTTCGAACCTTCGAAGTTTTATCCCACTGTTGACAAAGTACTATCAGCCGTCCATTCTCGAAATCTCGCGCCGCCGGACGTTATAACACTCAGAACGCACCTTTTTCAGAATCTTGGAAACCGCCGTCTCATTCACTTCGACAAATTGCTAATGCGAATGTTAGCTACAAGAGCAAATCGCCCAGGCGGGAAAAAGGTAGGCTGGAAGCGCACCTGGAGTTTGTTCAGATCACCATCGAACTGCTGGAACCCTTCGAATAGAGCGACAAGGTTGGCCGGTGCCTTCGAGTTCGGTGACGTCCTCCTAGATTGAACGACTCTCTTCTTATCTAGTAGCGTCTTGAGCCGTGATGTGAACTGCAGAGAAGGTCAACAACCGCTCATAGTCCTGACTGATTAGAAGCCAAAGAACAGTCCCCATTCTTTCCCATGCCGCCGCGCACATAGGGGGCACAATTCTAGAGAACGGATTCATACCTCTGATTCCTTTTGTAGATAGAAAACATTGACTTTCTCTATCTCACGCTCCTATTAAACACACGACAGATAGTTAAGACCAAGTACTCGAAGCAGAAAGCGGAGACCGGGGCGGGGTGTTTGCGCGAGCGTACCAGACGAAAGAAGAAGACATCCTTGTTTGCGCGAAGAGCAGCTTGGGGGTCGAGCAAATCAGTAACTACCGGCTCCGCGGTTGCGCTCTGTGCGGGGATTGTCGGAGTGGCGCTGAGGTGCTTGATGAGCTGGGGAAGTCCAGTGGTGTCAGCGCTGCTAGGTTCGTCATGGGAGGAAACACGGAAGAGGTATCATTCTTAAGCGATCAATGAAGGAGACAAACCGTACCTTCTTGAGCGCTTTGTAGTGGAGGAAACTAGCAGCATATTCGGGGAGGTCGAGTTGCCGTCTTTGGATCTGCTTTCCGAACTTCCTGTTTTCAGGTTTCAAGGTCCCTTTGTCAGAGCTTTTGTCTAGAGAGATCCCCAGCGCTGCATCAGGTTGACATTTCAAACATCAAATAAGGGAGATGTCTTACATGATTGAAGTTTAGGTCTGGGATCAGAGCTAGGTAAAGGGGGGGAGGGGGTAATCTTCCCCGCCAAGCCCAGGGGATATTGCTGGCGGGGATGTCGAAAGAGATCAGAAGCAAGAAAACAAAGATGCGTAGTTAGGACAAGGGGTGGGAAATCGATCTTAAAAGCAGCCCAGTGAGGAGCACACAGGAAAGCAATCGGAGGCTCTTTTCTGTTGAATGCAGCGTTGCGACAAGCTTCGTGCGGGGAATGGTTTCACAAGCTCGAAGATGTAAGGCGCAAGGAATCTTCTCTTCTCGATGTCCGGAATCGAGCAGCTGCAGATGCAGATACTTGAAGCTCGGGCGCTGATGGGGTGTTGACCAGAGAAGCTTCATGCGAGTTGGGTGTCAGCAAGGTAGGAGGAGGTATGTCATAGACGCAAAGAGCTTACCACGGAAGCACACTGGGGGGGTTTTTAACTCTCGCCGACCTTGCAACAACCGTGCAACTACCTTATGTACTCAAAGAGAGAACCGCCCAGTTTTTATCTTTTTCTTAATTTATTTGAGCCAGAAAAAATGGCAGACAGCGCAATAAGTAGCTGGGGAAGATATCCGGGTTGGGAGGGGCAAGCCCAGGTCTATTTGCTGGACGACTGGGAGGAACTGACTCTCTCCACTCTCGAGGTCAAAGGACTCAATCAGGCTGGTCCTTTGCGGGACACGTGGTGGATCTCCGGAAAAAGACTGTATGAATAGCTGCAGGTGCGTGGGGCCCAGCAGCTGGTCGTCATTCTTTAGCATTTACGGGAGATAGAGCAAGGTACTTGAGGGGGTGGTGGTGGCTACGTCAAAGATTGTCTGCTCGAGCTACTACACTAACTACTAGGAACTTCCCGCCGAGCTACTCCCAGCTAACAAACGACGCGTCCGATGCTCCGCGAAACAACAACAACAATAGCAACAGCAACCACAGCCTACAGAGATGCGACTACAGAACAGCGAAAGAGCTGAAGGATTGAGTACCAGTGACCCCTCCCCAGTTCCCCCCAGGTCCCCCGTCGCAGGACAGAGAAAGAAGACGCAGAGCTTTTCCCCAAACTAGCAGGATCTCCCTCGCGTCTAGGTCACGTGGGACGCCGTTTTCGCCAATAAGAGGCCTTCAGGAGAGCACGTTTTCCCGCCCACTGTCTGGGGGAGCAAAATATTCGACAAGAAGCTCTGGAGGGTCCTGTTGGACCTGATTAAACGATATTCCGTTTACAGCCAGGAAGAACACGGTAAAGACACCAGGGAGTTTCCCGGTTTTCAATTGACATTACTGCTGGAGGTTGATGGATATGAAGTCCTTATTATTATATCCCCTATACAACAAACTACTCGATTGATAATCCTCGCTGCAGCTGCAAAAGCACGGGAAAAACAAACCGAAAAAAAAAACGCCTTGGTGCGATAGGTACTTAACAAAGTGCAGATCGGAGAATAGATAAGAAAGAATAAGAGAAGGAGGAAATAGAATGGCGCAAAGAGCTAATAAAAAATGACCGCACTGGGGTAATCCAAAAATCAAAATCAAAATGAAAAGTTAAGGAGAAAAGTCTTCGACAGAAATAGAGACAATTGTGTGGGCTGCTGGGTCATGGTACAGCAGAAAGTATGAATCAAGGAAAGAATATATAAAGAGGGCGGAGCCAAGTCGGGAGGGTGCCAACAAGGCCACGGGAGTTGCCAATCAGGGGGGAAAGTCGACGGCACCTCAACTTTTTGTGAAGCGGTCATGGGAAATTCGTGGAAAATGGAGGTAAAACTTCAAGAAAACTTAAGTAGGAAAACGGTATGCCGCGCGGAAGGAAAACCGAGGGAAACAAACCATTCGAAAAAAGAGCCGTGGAAATCCCGCTCGGTTGAAGAAGAATAAAACAATTACAAGGATCTACATGCATTGACAAGTAAAGTCCAGGGCCCAATGAAAAGAGGGAGATGTGCCGCGATAGGGTGTGTCGCGAGACCTTGATATCAGGAGATATCCTCAGAAATTCTGAGATATGCCTGCATTTCCTTGTTGGGGGAACACAGAAGGGGTCTCAATCCGTGTGTTTCGCCGTGCTTGCACGTCCCGGATGACAGGCTGCACGCCATATGAAGCATCGTTATAGGGCCCTTGCTGCATGCTGGGGTCATTATAGTACGCGCTATCGTCAGAATAGTGTACCCCGGGGCCGGGTAGCGGTATATCATCGGACAAGTCCGATCGATTTGCTGCAGAATAGGCAGATGAAGCGTTCGACGGGCCACGGTGAATGTCTCTATTGTTGGTGACGGCGACGCCGGGTTGAAGGGCCGCAGCGGTTTCCGAATCGTGAGACGTGGGCCTCCGGTCATCATCGGGGTGCTGCATACCGTTATCCATCTCGTGGGGGTATCCAGGGTTGCTCGTACTGTCAGAGACAGCCATTCCGCCGCCGCTGGACAAATTCGTGGATAGTTTCCGAGAATTGGACGTCGTCGTTCCCCAGCCTCGATATCCAGCTTGACTGTCCTTCATGCCCGCGTTATCGTCGTAGTTCCCAGTCATTCCAACAGCCGGCAGCGTGGGGTCATTGTTCGGGTTGAACCTGTACTCCTCGATCTCCTGCTTCCTTTCCTCCTCCGCGAGCTTGTGTGCCTTTCTCTTCCTCCACCAGAAGAGCAATGCGATAATAATCAAAGCAACCGACACAACGGGGACAACAACGGCAACGGCAATTGTACCCGCAGCAGAAAGGCCACTAGACCCACCCGTCTGGGGTGCAGAGGTCGGAAGCGCAGTGCTGGACGTAAGGGTAGAGCTAGTGGATGTGGACGAAGTGTTCACAACTGGGGGTAAGGGTGGAGCCGTGGACGTGATGAATATAGTCGTTGCATCTGGAGGAGTCTCGTCTGGTGTTTTTGTTGTGGGATCGGCTGGCGGTGGCTGTGACGGGGTTGTCTTCGGCGGCTCAGGTTCGTCTTTAGTGGGTTCAGGTTTAGAAGACGTTTGTGCGGGCGGCGGAGGAGTGGGCTCATCGGGGGGGTCCGCTGTCTGTGGGGGGTTAGGAGTTGGTGATTCATCTGGCGCCGAAGGCGATGGTGTCTCGGGGTTGCCTGGTTGCGTTGGTTGCGTTGGCGGCGGTGGCTGCGGTGGCTGCGTCGGCGCTGGATCCTCGTTAGTCGCGGGAGGTGATGGTGTTTCCTGAGGTGGATTTGGCACTGATGATAGGAGTTTGGGTCAGTAACTGGACATCTTCCCCCAAGACCAAGGCTTAAAATGCACACATACCTGCTCCTGTAGTTTGGGCGGACATTGTTACTGAAGGTTGCAAGTCTCCCAAACAATATCAGTATACGTAGGGGCTAACGACCGCAATAGTGGTTCACAGTCAAACGGTCCGCAGATGGCTGGAAGATAGGCCCTGCACCCAGAATCCTTCACGATATCGAAGCGAAGTAGTCCGAATAACCCTGAGGCGAAAACAGGTGGTGGTGGTTGGTTGGTTGTTCAAGCACACGAGGATGTAACCATATGAATGGCAAATAATCAATCAACCCTTTGAGTCACCATTCACTTCCATCAGAAGAAACCCTTTCTTTCTTCTATTGCCAGGAGCTTGGTCTCACGCGGAGCCAAAACGGAGGGGAAAAAAGGGACGTCGTTTTAACCCTTGTCCCTATCCAAAAAAAAGCTCCCCCGTTTCCTACTCTTGTTGCGAGCAACCGGCTTGATCGGAAACTGTCGTCTTTGTCCGCGAAAGCCGTCAAGGAAGCGATTGGGAATAGCTTTTTTGTTCTCTGATAACGCAGCGAAGCGTTATATGACGTTCCTAGTGGATTCTCTAATGGAAGAAGAGATGGGTCGAATGGTTGCGCGGGTAGTTAAGATGAAGTCCGTACGTGGGTCGTCGAGAGTCGACTGTGAGCGTCGTGGACCATTGATCAGCAGCAAGGGAGCTGCGACAAGGGTGCACCGAAGAAGAGCCGCGAGCGACTAAGAAAAGAAAATGAAAAGGTCGAAAAAACAAAAGAACGAAGAAAGGTCGAAAGAATGATGATGATGATGAAAAGAAAAATTATGTCAATCAGACATTTCTTCACAGCCACGAGATGAACGTTCAGGTGGTGGTGACACCGAAATGGAGACACTAGGGGGGAAGAGAGAGATGGAACAGGGCGGATGGCCAGGTGGGTTGCTCAAGTCTCGTGGCGGTAATGAAAAGAAATACAGAGCACAGGCGAAATTCTTGACTATTGGTGGATCACTTGTCCATCTCCGCTTGCTCGTGTTGGGTGGACACTACTGGAAACACTGCGACAACACGCCTGGGTCCTGCTGGGCTGAGCATGCCATCTCGGTAATTAATTATCGGCGTTCTGTATGTATGGAAATAATACAGAGTATCTGGCACCCGAGATGTCCATAGGTCGTTTAAATTAATATGCATGGTTATAAATCAATAGATTCTTCCCTGCTTAGAGAATGAACGAACATGTTGGCGATAGCAATCGCGAGCAGGAAACCCGCAAACATACGGCATTCCTACCTCTGGATGTCTTCGGAGTCAATGGAAGCTCCTTGATTAACTTTACACTCGCTCGTAAATAGAGATCTTGGGTGCTCTCAAGCAACATGGGAGCGGAGTAAGGCTGTTCATGACGGCCGGCCGAGTATCAACTTGTACGGAGCCCATGCCAAAACCCAGCCAGTCAGAACCCAGAGAATATTTCGGCCGCCTGTTAATCCGAGAGCAAGGGCTTTGAAACGATGTATCAATCATGTACAGAGTCTATCTCAGTTGTTGTTGCTTCTTCAAGGAATCAAGGGAATTTCAATGAAAAGTTCCATTCATTACCCACTCACAGTAGTAGTGATAATAACATTCGATGATTTTAAATTCAGGAACAAGGTACATGTACAATTAACACAAACTGAACCAGAAGTTACAAATAATTGGTACATTTCTGCTTTCTGGTCGTAGTAGCGAGCACAAAAGGTTTTATTAAAGCTTGTAACGAGATTACAAGCGAGCCCACTAGCCTTCCGCCAGTATCTGAGACCCTAAATTCATCTATTTTGGGTAATTAAGGCTGAATTTTGCCCGACGTTACATTCCAACGTTCCAGGACCGTATTCTAGAAATCACATGACGGATTATGTCTCCTGAGATCCTGGTGGGAAAAAGGAAGCCTTTCTGCCCATTAAACTGCTCAAGCTAGAATCCTGCGCAGATTGAAAAACACAATTCCTGCCGTAAAATGTTCGGCAACAAGGGTGATACAGTTCGTATCAGAAAATAAATGTCGATAGCACGCTCAAATGCAAAGAAACACGATAGTGAAATAAAATGTGCCCATATTGCGTCTTAAATGGGGCAGACAAATAATGAATATATATGACTGGGAAGAATAGTAACCCTGATGGCGGTTAAACCAACTGTACATGTCATGCAAAGAACTGCTGAGAAAAGGCATTCAATGATCATTAAGTAGAACACTTGCAAATGGATCGAAAGTGAAAAATCTCTACCGCATATCCATGGTGGGGCGCAGGTGTGCTTTGAGATCATCCAGTGTTCCAACCGTTTCTGCTGGAAGGCGGCTGACTCGGTACGCTCCAGTGCGAATGTTGTGTACTTGCATAGCTGAAACGCCGGATCGGTTGCTTCGGATACTACCAGCGTCGCTGCCAGTATCCGAATTCTTGAAGCGCGGTGGGGGAGCGAAATCCAGGGCAGTGTATGTTGCGGATTTTCTCAAGGCATGTCTAGAAACTAAGTTAGCTATGGTCACTAGAGACGGCGTAGTTTAATACGCCTGAGAAAGGGTGAGAGTATCGGCTTACGGGCTAGGCATTGCGGCAAGATCATCATATGATGACGCCAGGGGTACGAAGGATGGTAAATTTTGGGAGTATGGCTGGAGCCCACCCAGAGGGGTTTCGGGCCGTCCAGCTCTCCGATCCCTTAAAGATGGGCCAGGGGCGAAGTCGATCGGAAGAATTTCCATGTGGTCTTTGAGCTTATGCGGCGTAGGCAGAACGTGAAGCGGAGAGGGTGGAGCTCTAGGTTTACGAGGAGGTGCCATTCTGCCTGATGCAGATGAAAAAGTTCGCGGGCCTGCACCACCAGAGGACGAAGAGAATGCACGGGGACCGGGGCCGGGTCCAAATCCATATGCGGAGGACGACGCTTGGTGCCTTGACTGGAATTGCGGAGGCATCCGTGGCGGAGGAGTCATCGCTCGCCGTTCCATCGGCTGCGCAAAGGGAGCGGGGTCTGGCAAGTACGGGTCTGCATCGCTATTCATATACGCATAGGAAGCGGGGTCATAATCTTCGTAGTACTCTTCTTGGGCAGGCTTAGACTCATCAAAGTACTCTTTGTAGAATGATCTAATCCGATTCGCGCGCTGCTCTGGGTTGTCCGATGGATCGTCAGGCGGCAAGGGGCGAATACCCACCGTGAGCCGACGAGTATCGAACTGATAACCGGAGTCGTCCGTGGATTCAGGGACATGATGAGCAGCCTCGGTAGCGTTCTTATCTGTGTCCGTGTCTGACTCGACAGGATCAACTTTCACCTGGGGTAGAACAATGCTGGATGCTCGACGCGCATCTCCATAGTCAGTTGTATCATCGTCGATTGGAGGAGTCGTGTGGGCCGGTTGCGATGTTGGCGCTTCTTGATGGGCGAAAGGCGTAGGGGAAGTGACTGGTAGATGAAGTTCAAATTCATTTTGCGCTACCGATACTGGAGGAGTCCTATCCTGGCTAGGGGGCTCTGGTAATGGCGCGTTGGGCGCAGGAGATGGCCCGCGTTGGATGAAAGCGCCCAAATAGTCATTACTTTTTCTAAAATCAGTCCCTCCAAGGCCGACGGACAAATGGGAACTTTTCTCGGGGTGAAATGCAGGTTCTGGTGAGGCAATTGGTTGGCTAGATTGGTGTGTAGAGTTCATGCCAGCATTCACGGGTGAACGAGTGCTATCTGGAGAGGATCTGTCGACTAGTGGCGGGGTGGATGCAGACATGCGCTGAGCATTCCGGAGCAGATTATACTGCATGTCATCCCCGTGAGCAAATCGACTACTTGCGCCAGTATAGCTCGAGCCATCGTCATGCTTGTGATTGCCACGGAATGATCTCATAGATCCATTATCGCCGGGGGAAAATGAGGTCGCTGGTCGGTACTTGTCGTCGTCGGCATGCATTGACCTTGATAACGAGTGAAGAGATTCGCGGGATCCGTTCAAACCAGGTGGAAGTAGATAGGGGCTCGTCACTGACAAATCCAGCGATATGCCCCGGCCGCCACGGACAGACTTTTCTGCGTCGGCAACACTCATTTCAGGCGCATTTCCCTTTTCCCCCTTCTGGCGAACAACCTCCAGGCCAAAATCCAGCGATTTGTGCTTGTCGTTTGCATCCTCTTTCCGAAGCTTTTTCACGTGTCTGCGATGAAGGAAGAGTAATACTATGATAGCAACGACGCCAGGTATGCTGAAAACTTAATTAGTACTTGCAACAAAGAGAGGCGCCACAGCATTAAAAGGGGCAAAGCAATGGACCAGGCAGCAAAGGATGGCAAAGGCAAAAACATACACAGCGCCAAGCACAATTGGGAGTACTTGTGTAGTTGAGGAGTCTGTATACCTCTCACAAAACCCGGTGGTCTCATCAGGACCACATGTTCTGCGGGCTGACGAAGTGCTTGTCGAATCAGCAGGACTTCTCTTGACCAGCGTCGGGCCTTGATCCATGCCCAATGGGATCCAATTCTCCGGCGGAAGCGGGGCGGGGTATGCGAGAGGCATGGGAACTCTCCCACGGATAGTCGGAGACATGTTTCTTTTTGTTGTTGGAATCAACCGATGTTGACAAAGGAGTATAAATCACGCAGGCGCTTAGGGATCGTGAATTGCAAGTGCTGAAGGTATTGATGAATTGTCTTGTTGGAAGGAATGTGGTTACCGTTCTTCTTCTAGACAATTTTGCACACAGTGCACTGGTCACAGAGCCATGGTTGATAACAGTAGGGTCAATTAATTGGGTGAAGTAGGGATAATCTGTGGTAGTGTAGTAGTAAAAAAAAAAACAAGGCAAAAGTGCAAGCACTTTCCAACGATAGGATCGACCTCGATTGGAAGGAACAGAGAGGGCAGCGACTAAAACGGCGAATTAAGCAATATCTATCGTATTATCGGTGGGAGATAGCAGGACAACCACGCGAAGCAAGGAGTGACAAAAGTTGGATGGGAACGATAGATCAAGGGAATGGCGGCAGCGAAACGCGAGCCCTGAAGGAAGGTAAGTAAGTAAAAGAGTGACAACCCAGGCAAAAGCTGTGGGAAGATATGAGTGCTCCGCGTGGAGAGAACGACACAAGCGCAAAACAAACAAGGAGAGAACCAAACAAAGAAAGAGAGATAGGAAGAAAAGAAGAAGAGAGCGAGAGAAAGAGAGAAAGAGAGGGAGAAGAGACACGGCCGATGGAGAGGAGAGACCTCGAGAGAGCGAGAGAGAGCGAAAAGGAGGAATGGGTCGCGAGAGTGGAGTCTTGGCCAGAAATGGGTTGGCTCCAGCCAGGGCTGTGGGTCGGGGGATGCAATGGCATCTTCTGATTGGCTGAGTGGCCAGGAACAGACCACTAGCGACCTGAGGATCGGAGAGCTAGCCAATCATATCGCAGGCAGGGCGGGAAGGGCAATCAAAGGAGCCAGAAGGGCTTTGCAGCGGCAGGACTCTTGTCGCTGCCACACTGGCTGCTGTGTCAGGCACCACCCAAGTAAGGCTTAATTTCCGTTTTGTTTCATCATAAACACCAAGAAGAACCATCAGATCATGCACTGTAAGCTGTATCTATCTCCAGAGTGCAAGGCCTCTGTACCCTTTTCTCCAGCTGGGCATAGGCAAGTTGCCGACCAAGCAGTTATATATTCCTCCTGCCATGTCAGGCTTGCTGCAACTATTCTATCTATTTCCCATCCAACGTCCTCCTATCCAAGCCCCAACTAGATATACTCCCCATCAGGTTACAGCACTAAAGCAACAGCCACACTGTGGTGAAACGCGCCAATTTAAATGCCTGTTCCTCTCTTTGCCAAACACAAAGAATGTTCATGATAAACACTATTGCATAGTACCCAACCTTCTGCATAACATAACCTGCATCTGAGAGAACCTGCTCTGTTGCAGAATATCACAACAGATCTAAGTCTGCCAGGGAGCATGGATACAGAAGCAGGATATCCAGGAGCTAGTTAATTAAGCTAAAATCCAAGACAGTAGAACTAACTTCCGGGCCTGCTATAAATTCAGAGCCCATGAGGGGAATCTCCAAAATCGACCCATGTCAAATCACCCTTCTCCCTCACAGAGCACCTCGATCATTCCCAGAATATGCTCGCGTGCGGATTCCAGAGTGGAGATTTGCAGAGAATGCGCTGTGACTGATAACCTACCAACTAACGACATCACATCACTCCTCAGGCCCAGGCTCTGCAGCGCATGCTAGGCTTACTTCAAGAAGTTCTGAGGTGAGTCATTATTATTGTCGGCGGAAACAAAGTACAATGGTACGTCTCTTCATATTCTTGCCAGGCGAGACTCATCTATTAATTGCCACTGTGAGAGCCTGTCAAGCAGTGGGCGCAGATTTACAGAGTATGTATCCCTGAGTAACTGACGTCATTCCCGCGGCGGAGAGATACCAAGAAGGACTTGTCAGTGCAGGTGGGTGGGCTTATTCAGACTCGGCACCACCCGAATCGCCACATCCAACCTGACATCGCAAGCAACAACCTCTTCGCGCCTGAAGAATTTTCCCCAAGATCCACTCTATGTCGAGATAGGGCTCTTTGAGAGGGCCCATGTATATAAGTCGTCAGCTATTCTTAGCTTCCGCTAATCAATTTTTTCCTTGCCTTCAAGACTTCAAGTTTCTATCTCTTGGGTGATATAAATCTTGAGAATTTCCTTCGCTAGCTTTCCTTAATCAGAAATAGCCAGCACTCCTCCCGTCGCATTGCTTATTAAATTCATACATTCGCGCTTTACGCATTGTGTATATAACTGGCTTGATTGTGCGCTAATTTGATCTTGTTAATTCAATTCCTCTCTCTCTATATCTCTTTTCCCTCAGCAGAGTGTAGGAGCTCCTTGTATCCGATCCCACGGGAAGCTCTTGCGCAACACGGAAAAGCGGGGGAAAGAGGAGGGATCTGAACTTCATTCACAGACTCTGCCTGGGAGAGTATATCTTGCTGACCCTCAGTATCTTTGCACTCCATGGACCAGATGTCAAGGGATCCCGAAAAGGGAGAGCCTGACCCACGCAGCGATTACCTTTCCGCACACGGCACTGAATCTTGGCCATTTCACTCCCGCTCCGCGTCACAGCGGACAGCCTCTTCTTCAGGCAGCTCGTCCGCTGCATCTACTGCCTGTGATGGCATGTCCAGAACCCAAACCCACCGCGAACTCGAACGGCATCTCACCGCCCTCAGTCGCATTGCTACCCAGAGAACCCAGCAGAGCGCTACGGTAGGCGCGGCGAAAAGAGCGCCCAAAAAACCTTTACCGAAATTTGGGGCAGGCAAACCGTATCCACCGCCATTGCCAGAAAGGGAGGAGTATGTCGTTGAATTTGATGGCCCGGATGATCCCCTACACCCTCAAAATTGGACCATGAAGAGGAAGTGAGTACCGCGTACTTCCCGCTTTCTTACAACTGGGATATATCCCCCTATTCTGTGATTCTCCTTTTAGAGCGCTTTACTGACCAAGGTTCGGGCCATGTCTCGCCAACTAGGATATTCACCGTCATAATACTAGCCTGGACGAGTCTCACCAGTTCCTTTGCGAGCAGCGTATTTTCGTCAGCTACTTCAGACCTTGTTGAGATATACGGCGTCTCTTCCGAAGTAATCACGTTGGGCCTATCGTTTTACGTGCTGGGTTTCGCTACAGGACCCATCGTCTGGGCACCGCTTTCGGAGCTCAAGGGACGACGCTTTCCGATTCTCCTGGCTATGTTTGGATTTACCATCTTCCAATTTGCGGTCGCTACAGCAAAGGACCTTCAAACGATCTTGATATCGCGGTTTTTCGGTGGCTTCTGCGGCGCGTGTCCGCTGGCAGTGGTTGCGGCGGTCTTTTCTGATATGTTTGATAATCGTCTACGGGGTGTTGCCATCACCCCCTTCTCGATGACCGTTTTCATGGGCCCACTTCTCGCACCTTTTATCGGTGGCTTTATCGTCGAGAGCTACTTGGGATGGCGCTGGACCTCGTATCTACCTGGGATCATGGGCGCCACTGCTCTGATTTTGGACTTACTTTTCCTCCGAGAAACGTATGCCCCGGTTGTGTTGATCGAGAAAGCTGCCGAACTACGACGGCGGACAAAGAATTGGGGCATACACGCAAAGCAGGAGGAAATAGAAGTGGACTTCGCAGAACTGGTCCAAAAGAACTTCTCCAGGCCGCTCAAGATTCTGTTTACCGAGCCGATTGTTCTGTTGTTGAGCCTCTATACGTCGTTCATTTATGGCCTCCTTTATCTCTTCTTGACCGCATACCCAATGGTGTTCCAGCGGGTCCATGGCTTCAATAAAGGCGTTGGTGGGCTTCCTTACTTTGGCATGGTTATAGGCATAGGGATTGGCGGGTTATCAATATTCCTCACTCAGCCTTGGTATGCGCGCAAGTTGGAAGCCAACAATGGGATTAATATTCCAGAATGGCGGTTGCCACACGTCATCTCAGGTGGCGTCGCTTTCGCGGGCGGATTGTTCTGGTTTGCATGGTCGGGATATAAGGAGAGCATCCACTGGATTGTCCCTACACTATCAGGTCTTCTCACGGGCTACGGACTGCTCGTTATTTTCTTACAATCTTTCAATTATATCATCGATGTATATATTCTCTTGTGAGTTGCTCTCTCCAGACCCCCACGCCCCCCACTTTTTTGGTTCTCAACGACTGACTCTGTGATTGTAGTGCCGCCTCTGCCATAGCTGCAAATAGTATACTGCGCTCCTTAGCAGCGGCTGCTTTCCCGCTGTTCTCTCAGGTCATGGTATATATTCCATCGCTCCTTACACTTCCTACAAGTCTTAGTGAGAAAACACAAGCTTACATGTCCTTCTCGTATAGTTCGATGCTCTCGGAGTCAACTGGGCAGGTACACTGCTTGCCTGTGTTGCCACCCTCCTTTGCCCCATACCGGTTTTCTTCTACATTTACGGCCCCAAAATTCGTGCCCGAAGCAAATTTACCGCCGAATACACCGTGGAGAATGCATTGGACGATTGAATTCGTGAACGATAGCGGGTAGAAATCACCCGTTCCTGCGTATACCCTAATCCTAACAACTCCAAGGGGGGGTTCGCACGAGCGTTCTTGCGGCTCATATATAACCCGCTAATCATCCATACATGCGAACAACCCCCCTTTAATGTCTAATATCAACTCACTGCCTAAACTTTTGTATATATTATGTTGACGGTCTTTTATTGTCATCCTTTTCTTATGATTCCCCAAAAGTTCGTTTCCCTAGCTCCCTTTTTTTTCCTTTTTTTTCCTTTGCTTTTTAAGCCCGGCGGTATGCTCCCTAGGCTTTTTTTGGTTGCGTTTGCTTTTTCTAGCTTCGAACGGTTCGGATAGAGGCGCCATTTCATGCATTTGTCTTGAAGCGCATTGGTTATGACCGTATGTATATATATTACTTATAGGGTCTCCGGACCATAGATATGGAATAATGGGGACTCTTGGTGTATACATCTCTAGTCGGCCTTGTCAACAATGATTCCAGTTCGCTTGTTTAAATAATTCCCTTAGAATGGTCGGTACTAGTAGTCTCTTTTCAAGTCCTGGACTACGCACTGAGCTATTTATACGATAGCACTAGGTAGGTGGAGTTGAATAGTTTCCAACAACAGTTCGTATTTCCTGATGACAAAAAAGTCTCTAACAATAAAACACTAAAACGAAAAAAAGGGAACCAAAACCAACCCAAAAAAAGGCATCCCCCCAAAAGAAAAAAACCCTTTACGCCTCATCCCTTTTCCTACTCCTAAACCTCTCCAAACTCTCCTTCACCCCCCACCCCTGATCCAACAATCCCCTAACATCCTCCAACTCCAACCCACTCATCTCCGGATAAACCGCCCAGACACCACACCAGCCCACAGCACACACAACCGCATACAGCACAAAGGTCCAACTAGGAGAAATCCACTCCATAAGCGGTAAGAATGTGAGACCGACTATAAAGTTTGCGCCCCAGTTCGTCGCTGTGGAGAGAGAAGAGCCTAGGGAGCGCACGTTTAGGGGGAAGAGTTCGGATTGTTGCCAGGGGACGCTGCCGAGGCCGGTGGCGAAGGAGGCGGTGTAGATTGTTAGGGAGAGGAGGATTATTAGCGCGGAGAGATGTAGTGATGATGATGGGGTGGAGGGGTCGTCGTCGGTCTGGGTGGTGGTGGTGGTGGTGGTGGTGGAACTTGACGACGAGGGTAGCTCTAGGAAAGAAAACGCGCAGGCGCAGAAGAGTAAGGCAAAAGTCATGACGGGGATAGAAGCGAGGAGGATACGTCTGCGTCCGACGCGGTCGATAATCGAGAATGCGACGAGCGTGAAGACAAAGTTTGTCACCGCCACGGATAGCGAGGTCAGTGTCGGCGAGGAGAATGATAAGAGGGAGAATATCGTGGCGGAAAAGTACATGAGGGAATTGAAGCCGCAGAGCTGCTGGAGACCCTGGAGCATGCAGGCGAGTGTCAAGGCGCGTCGGTTGCAGGCGGTTTTGAAGAGGCTGGTCCACCGCTGAGGTATTGCACTGAGAAACTGCCTCCTCCAGCGCGCGCTGGTGGAGGTGTCGTTTCCGCCCCCGACTGATATGGGGGTTTGGTTGTCCATCTCATTTTCCTCCTCGAGGATTTCCCGCCTTATATCCCGTACGATCCGTTCCATCGTCTGCGCCGGCGCTGACTGACCGTAAACCTTCGTTATTATCTTCCTTGCCTCACCCTCCCTATCCGCTCGGACTAGCCACCGGGGAGTTTCCGGCAGGAATAGGAGGATAAAAAGCTGAATGACTGCAGGGAGGGCGCCTAATCCGACCATCCAGCGCCAGCCCGCGGGAGAGGTTGAGAGCAGCCAGCCGATAATGTAGGCTACTACTTGTCCGCCAGTTATGAAGAGGACTAACATGGTTACGAGTCTCCCTCGAAGGTCCGAAGGCGAGAGCTCCGAAATATATCTACAGCAAATAACGTCAAAAAATTAGGACTGTGTTAGCTCTAAGAACCTCCTTTTCAACACATATATTTTTGTCTTACTACTTCTTCTCCGCTAGGGTTTTTTTTTCTTCTTTTTTTTTTGCAGCAACGCAACGTCTCGATTCAAGTAAAATTTAACGTACAGGGGAGCAATCAAACTCGCCGCACCAATGGCCAGCCCGACCAGGCTCCTACCGAAAATCATGCCCCATACACTGAATGTCGCAGCTTGCCAAACCGAACCGAGAAGGAAGAGCACGTCTGCAATGAGGATGATGGGTTTCCGGCCAATCCTATCGCCTAGAAGACCTGCGAACGGACTTGCTATCAGTGCGAAGAAGCTTGTGCTAGAGGTTATCAGGCTTTTATCTAGTATGGTGAGTTCGCGATGTGAAAGATCGGAGCCGATGGATACCAAGGTCGAGGATATAACGCCGGTACTAAATTATATCGTACAACATGGTTCGTCAGTGAAACTTCTTCAAGTAAGCATATCGGAGAGGGGCGGAGAGAGAGAGAGAGAGGATGGAGAGATAATAGGAGGGAGGTTCCTTACTCATAGCCAAAAAGCAGTCCGCTGATTCCTGCTGAACAAGTAAGCGCCCAAATGAACCAGCTACCTGATCCCCTCACTTTAGATATCAGACTGGGTCTTCCATCGAGCTCTTCATGGTCATTATGTGCGGTGCTTAGCCCAGCACTGCTATTGCGCCCTAGGAGAGGAGCTTCGGCATTTCTCCCGTCTGCAACTTCATGTATCATTGCTTGGAGCTCCAGATCTTCTGTTGTAGGTGAGTTTTCAATAATAGAGTCTTGCATGTAGCGTTCTTCATAGTGTAAGAATAATAAACTGCTGGCTTAAGGATATATAGCATGGTGAATGGACGCAGAGATGTCCGAGGATAGCCCTATCGGATGACCAATTATCTACGGTAGACTAAACGAACCTACATGGCAGGCTACGATCTGCTTATTTGTCAACAACTGCATTGGATGAAAGTATCACCAAGGACAACGTATTTAGCTATTTATTCAATTTCTATGCTGAATAAAGGTCCAAAACCAGTTACAACCCCTTTTTAATGAGCAGTCACCACACCAGCCTCATTTGCCTGAGACGTGATCTTCTTCTTGTAGGCCTTCACATCGCCAGGGAACTTCTCCACCGTTCCCTTATCGCACACCCACAAGTTGGTGCAGACGTTCTGGAGCATAGTGACGTCGTGAGACACCATCAGAACACCACCTTGGAAATTCCGCAGTGCGTCAGACAGCGCGTCCATGGCTTCGATATCGAGATGGTTGGACGGTTCATCGAGCACGAGGATGTGAGGGTTGGTCAGGGACAGACATGCGAATGCGACACGGGACTTTTGACCTCCGGAAAGCAGGTCTAGTTTTTGAAGACCGGTCATACCAGTTATACCGAAACTGTTATATCGAGATTAGATAGTTAGCAAAAAAAACACGAGTATCTTACGTTTATCTAGAGTTTCAACTTACGCTCCAAGGTGGCGTCGATATTCTTCGTCTGTGCGGCCGGGGTATTTCTTAGCCATGAACCCTACGGCACTGGTGCTCATATCTAGCGCGTCCACATGGTGCTGCGCGAAGTAACCAACCCGCAGCCTTGGATGCTGGGAAATGAGACCAGACGTCGGTTCCAGTTGGTTGGTGAGCAGTTTCAGCACAGTAGTCTTTCCTGCACCGTTGGGACCGACGATACCAATTCGGGAATCTAGCTGTACGTCCAAGTCGACGTGTCGCAGCAGAGGCATGTCCTTGGTATAGCCGAACGCGACGTCCGTCATTTGTACGATTGGTGGCGAGAGTTTCTCGACATCGGGGAACTTGAAGTGAACGGTATATTCGCTTTCTGGTGCTTCCAACACAGGCATCTTCTCCAATTTCTTGATCCGGGATTGAGCTTCCGCAGCTTTCGCGGCGTTGTATCGGAATTTGTCGATGAAGGCTTAAAAGGGGGTCAATTGTCGTTACTTGCACAATATGTTGGGTACTACGTACCTTGTAGATGAGCTCTCTGGGCCATTTGGTTCTCATATTCCCTCTTCGCATTCTTCTTTCGCTCCTCCTTGGTAGCATAGAAGGAATCTAAAATCTGTCAGCCACGTATATTCCACCTCTCCATGAAATATAATTGGGGTCATACCAAAGTTGGCCCCCTTGTAGTAGTCCAGGCGTTCAGAGTGCTGATGGATGATGTCCGTTGCCACTTCGTTCAAGAAAGATCTGTCGTGAGAAACGACCAGAATAGTACTTGGGTATGTTTGAAGATAGTTGGACAAGAAGGTGATAGACGGGACGTCCAACATGTTAGAAGGTTCTGCCAAGGCGTCAGTAAAATGATACAAGGACATACGGAATATATGAAGAAGAAACCGCACCGTCAAGAAGGAGAAGATCAGGCTCGCAGAACAGAGCACGGGCGAGAGCCAAACGCATTCTCCAGCCACCAGAGAACGTCTTTGTGGCGAACTGTTGTCGCTCTGGAGAAAACCCTAGACCAGCGAGAATGCTTGCCGCACGAGGTTCGGCCTTGTCGGATTCCATCTCGGCCAACTTGGAGTGGATATCGGTGAGTGTGGTATCGAGGGCTTCTCGCTCCTCGTCCAACCTTATGGCATCCTTGGATGTGTCAGCCATTGAAGAGCGTTCTGTCTCAATGGATGCAAGCTCGGACGATATTTTCTGCGTAATGGTTAGCTTTCTCTAGGCGTTCTGGAAGGACTTCTAATGGATAGAACGAACCTCTTGCTCCTTGAGAAGATGTTTCCGCCAGACGTCTGCGTCCAAAACAGCTTGCAGTGCCGGGGTGTCGTCGCCGGCGATCTAAGAATGCGTTAGCTCCTCCTTCATTATATATGCCACAGTCTAGGGGTATTTTTCCCATGGTCGATGGGACCCCAAGGCCTACTTACTTCTTGCTCCACGTGAAGAATTGATATGTGTGTCGGGATAGCAACCTCTCGGCGACTCAGCGCCCGTAGCAGAGTACTCTTACCAATACCGTTCTGACCGACAAGACCATATCTTCGCCCATATGCCAAAGTCAAACACGTATCGGTCAAGATGCGCTTTCCAGAAATGGAGACATCAATTCCATCCACCTTGATATCTTTACTCTTAGACTGCGAGTCGGAACCAAGCTGCAAGGGATTGACAGCCATGAAAAATTCCTCGTACGACTGCGTCTCGTCGGGCAGGTTAAGCAAACGGGAGGCTTCATACTCGACATTTTTCATTACTTTCTTCTCTTGCTTTGCTCGGATCTTTCTCTCGGCCTTCTCCAGCTTCTTCCTGTCAACGCGAGACTCTACTTTTCTGGCATTTGCAGACTCCAAGTCAACTGTCACACCGCTTAGGCCTAGAGTTGAGGATATGTTTCTCTGAGAGCCGACGTGAATAGTGTGATCAAGCTTTTTGGCGGCGAAAGGTATTTGCCTCATCTCTGGATCGACGCCATTTGCAGCACTGAGAGATGAGATAAATTTCGTGATCAGGTTGCGAATAGCCTCCTCATTCTGGGAAGAGAAGTCACCAGATGCAGATAGCAATAGAGAGGATATGGCCTCTGCTGCTTCCGAGAGAGGTGACGGAGCATTGGGATCTGGATCTTCCACATAGGCCTTGGAGGCGTGTGTCAGATAACCCTACAACCACCATCAGCCAGCGTTCATATCTCGTATCATAAAATAGAGATAAAATGAAGCATAAAGCACTGAGAAGCCCCTATTACACAGGGGCATTTCAGGCTGTCATCGACAGCACTCACCACTGAGTATTCTGATATCACATGATCAATGCCAGGAATTTGCGTCTGGATTTCCGCCTCCATGATGAACGACGGGTTACTTCGGGAAGTGCAGAACCTAGAGACGGGAAAAAGGGGAGAATAATTTAATATGGCTGACGCAGGCAGTGCATAAACAGGATTTGAGGTTGCAGAATAGGAATACTTGTATCGGAGAGTCGGAGGCGTCGTAGTGTTGGTGTTCAGAGTTTCCTTCAACCCTTCATCACAGACTCTTTTTTTTGTTTGGGGAAAGGCTGACACACCGCCGAGATTTTAGCGGGGTTTGTCCTGTGTGGACATCCAGCCTCACAGAACTGTATGCGATGTGATGTCCCAGATAAATGAACCAGCTGTGAAATACACCTTCGCCAAATACTACGATGCACTTTCAATGAGCAGTTTTTATATTCTAGACTCGTTAAGTACCATTATGGCATCGGTTTTGGAATTGCCCTTTTTGTACAGAATGTAGAGTTCAATTGACCTGTTCTTAAGTACGTGAACCTTTGGCAGCATGCTGTACACATGAGACCCAGCAGAGTCCTATGAAGGACATTTATATACAGACTTCCAAATGGATGTCAAAGTTGAATCGCAGGCAGCTGTCGCAATTTCTCAGTAGCACAATACTGGATGACCAGTTGAACCGACTAGTGCTACGTTTAACAATTATTAATATCAAAAGTCTTCTACGCCGACTCGGTGCATCATTCTTTCGAAATGTCTCAAGTCTAGACGGGGATTCCAAGCTCCATCCAACATTTCCTTGTTTTTTATTCTAATAAACCGAAGACCATCTATGGGTACCCCATAGGATTAAGTTTTATGCAGCGGCACAGTCGGCACATCCACGGATGGCAGTCAAATATCGGCACAAAGGAAGCGCAGGGAGGAGGAGGGGTTTCAATGAGATAATGATCGCACTGTATCTCCATTAGAGAGTCATCACTTCCAATGTTTCTTGGAAATGCATTTTATCGTAGCCCTGCGGTTAAAGAGAGGGGGGGGGAGGGGTGCTTTGAAACTCTCATCATCTAGCCAGTTCCGCAATTGTATCACCTGCTATATTTATTCTCTTCAACAGTTGTCTTCGCAATCATATCTGTAAGCCAGAATCTAGCCCGCATAGTCCTGCAAAGTCAAATCCGATGGTTAGATTCTCGTCAATGGTAGGCTCAACCTTTTCTGGAAAATATCATGTGGACTTCTTTTCGAAAAGAATTGTCACCCTAGGGAGCGATCATTTGGTAGTTCTAGGCGATTGATTGTCTCCACACGTAAAGCATCGTCGACAATGAAAACAGGATTTGACGGGCATTTATGTTTGGCTATCTGACCGTTGGACCGTGTTTCGAGATTCAATATTCAGTATATCATCAATATTACATACATTGTTAGTGCCTGGATGTGCATTATGCGGCGTAAAGATACTTGATCGAGATCCACATTGAGCGGACCCTCCTCCAAGCACTCAGCAGGCCGGGATTAATCGTCCTGTTTGCGCTGGCGAGGATGAAGAATAGCCGCCTCAGGTGTCAGCAGCTAGAATCGTAGCGGGTGGAGTTGAGCCAGTCACAGACTCACAGCATAGGGAGATCCAGTTCGCCAAGGTGACCGATTTATTTTCCTAACCTTGCTCTGTGCACTACAAACGAACCGGTTCATAACTACATCTAACTCATAAACCACCTTGATACGTAAGAATTCAAGATGGTCACAACCGTGAGACACTTCAGGGATCTGTTTGCAATGCACCTACTGCGTTCGGACATAGCGCCCTTAAGAATAAGGATATTAACGAGGAGCTTACCAACAAAATCTGGGTTGCTTAATTGAGCGCGGTGAGAAGGAGAAAAAGACTGGCCACTATTAATAGCATTTGTCGCTGTGTGAGGTGTAAGGTATGCAAGTTATCAGGCATTTCACGGACTTCGGAGCTCCAAGGGCACACTGCTGGCCACTGGTGGCCCGTGGGACTGCTCTGCGAGAAAACGTAATTTCCCAGCCCTGCTGGGCGCTTTTTAGCGCAAGCTCTAATCCCGATCTCTTGCGTCTTGTTTTGTTTGGAAAGGTGGGGTGGAATCCAAGGTGGGACTCCTCTAAATCAAGCTGACGTGAAGCTTTCTTGTATTTAAAAAGGAAAAAATAAATAAAAAATCGGACATCCCGAGCTGTTGGCCATATTTCGTGACCACTTCCTCAGTCTGATTGCTAGAGCCTGTATATATACGGCGCAGATACCCGGCAATAGGGGAGATGGGACAAGGGTTTGGGGGAGGGAGGGCAACTGGGATTGCTTGTGCTCTCTGGCTGGGAATGCCCTTGCAATCGACGTCAAAGAGTTTCAGCCAAAGCCACCTCGGATTGAAGAGATCCAGACCTGTATTTGTGAAATCTTGTTGGCGTGAGGATACATGGGCCCGCATACTACTAAGATGGGTAACTGTGCGTTTGGGAGTGCGGGGAGCATACATATGTCGCTTGCATGTCCCATGAGCGGAGAGTTACAGACCTTATGTATGCTTCTGTGCCTCTGCATTTGTCGCCTGGACGATGGAAATTATTGTTATTTCTCCAGCACACTTGCGGCCCACCGTCCGTGGGGCGAAACGAAGGAATAAATAATAGTAGCTGGAGTCGTAGCCTTGTTGGAATATATAAATGTGGGCGAAGCAAGGGGAGCCATCGTGACACAGTGCGAGGGGGGGGGGACAAGTTCTCCTGGACTTGTGTTTGCAAAAGCCATATCCGTACAAGGAAAAGGAACGTCGAGACAGCGAATAATGAAGATCACAGGAGCACAGCGTAACCTTAATCTTCCGCAGTTGCGCGAGGAGAGAGAATAATTCGCAGCTCCCATACCTATATAGATGTTTCCCTCTCTGTACGCCGTATGTAGATGATGAGCAGAATAGTCGCTGCAGTATCCATGGGACGTTGAAGCGAGCGGCAAGCGGCGTTGACGGACAGACAGACAGACCATGTCCATCCAGTCAATAGTGAACCAGAAGTTGGCTGTTTAGCGACGGTGATACTCCGTGTCTGCTGGATAAGCGGGCTGGCTGGCTGGCTGGAGTGGATGTGCTTGGTTTAGCGTGCAAGCGCCAACGTCAAAGGATCGAAGCAAGATCCCCAGTCACCCCAGTCGCCAGCGGGCTCTCTCTTTGCTCTTCTCCCACCCACTCTTCCTCGATCATCAACAAACACTCTCTCTCCCTCCGCTACTCTCCTCTCCTCTCTTCGTTCTCCTTCGTTCTCCCTCCTTTATTCTTTTTAGTCTTCTTCTTCTTCTTCTTCTTCTTGTTTCCAGACAATAATTGTTCTATTCACCTGCATTGCTGTTGTTTCGATTCTTGCACGATCATTTCCCTCGTCCTGTCGCGTCTGTCTGTCTGTTGTGGCCTCCCTCCAGAGCGGCCCCATTGATTTGGTCATCAACAACAAAAGCTCTTCCGCCCACCCTCACGCACGCCGCCTTGATGCTTGCGTTGCTAATCCCTCCCACTACACGTTAATCCACTGGCGTGCTTCATATTCCATCGCTAGTTATAGGCTCTTTTTAACCGTTGGCCAGCTTATCCAAGTCGCTCGTTTCAACCCCCTGATTGATGGCACAGAGGAGCTGACCTGACAACCCGCCTGCCCCTGCTTCTCCGCGTGTGATGGACCCATGTTCATGTAGATGGAAGACGATGCCTCCAACTAAGCTTCATTTCGGTCCTTGATAGTGTCCTCTTGTGTATGCGACGCAGAGATGGAACATGTGTCCATGGTGAGCTTCTGTTGCCCTCCCCCCTCCATACCGCACTCCAGCCCCATCACCACCTTGCACATACATCGCCTGCTGTATCGCTTCTAGTGTGCAGTCAATGCTGTTGATCCACCAAGGCGGCCTCTATTTTCTTTCAGGAGGTGATGATCTTTTTCTATTTGTTTACTGTTTTGATCCTTCCTTTGGTGAAGTGTTGTGTGCTCTGCTAATACAGTATCTGGCCATTTACAGCTCTGTGCAGCTGGCACAGTGGGCATCGCAGCCACTGGCTTTGCTCTAGGACGTCCCGAAACTGGCCAAAAACGACCATCCACCTCGAGAAAGCGGAGGCCAACTCTTCGAGGCATCTATGCTTCCCCGCTAAATCGCGTTAGGGACATGGCGTCTCCTTCCTTCCGTTCTCCCCTAGCATCTCCTACTTCCCCAAGACCACAGACAGCCCTACCACTTTCACACGCATCACTACTTCTCTCACCAGGATTGGATTCATGCCCACAAGGCCAAGGATTGGAAAGTGCGAAGGACGAAACAGTAGATGGCCCTCGGTCGCGCCCGCGTCGCCAGACCATGGTGGACCTGAGACGCGGCAACCCAGAACCACAATCTCCTGGTGAACCCTCTGTTGCAATCGACGCAAGGCGACCATCTTCTTCCTGGCTACGTCGTCTTTCTATCATTACCTCCTCGAATAATGATAGCTCCCTCACTGGGTCATGTCCTCAATCCCCTTCAGTCAACAGCTCTACAAGCCCGTTTTTTGCGTCTCCGTACCCAATCACTGCCCCTAATAAACTAGTCAAACGAACGCTATCCCAGCGAGGCTTGTCAAGTCCACAGCAGTCCCGATTTTCTGGACCACCGGCTACTACACCTTTGCTACCTAGACCAGCTACAAGCCATCAACGCTCGGCAACAATGCGGCAGAGATCGTCAACTGAGAGTCGTATAACACTCGGTTCTCCTGGTTTTAATCCATACAATGAAACCCCAGCATTCACACCAAGACCTGAGGCGGCCACAGACTCGATTTGGCGGCCATTCTTTAGTCCATCAAACGGGAACAGTTCTGAGTACCTAGGGGGGCGTATGTCTGCCGCGAAGCGTACTGGTCGGACCTTCCGTCGCTTTATTGCTGAATCGAACGATCATCCCACGCTGCTTCTTGCATCATCGATAACCCCGGAAGTGGAAGAGAGGGTAAGTCGAACGGCGCATGGCAACTCTCGTCCTGTGTCGTGGAACTCAATTCAATATGAGCAGCCCGCATCAAACGAGCAAGCAGCAGCAGCTACTCCATCCGTGCATGGCGTTACTATGCAGCAGCGCAAACCTCGACAATCCTTTTCTTTTGGTGATATGATCAATGGGAGTACAACTACCCCATGGGGATTTGGCACAAAAAAGAGTCTCCGCAGGAGCCGTGGCTTATCATTGTCACAAGAGCACTCAAAACTTCATACCCTAGAAAGTTTCCGCTCCCCAGAAAACGACGCGGCAGATGAAAGCTCACCGGGATCACGGAGGAGACGAAATATTACTAGTCCGGATTTCTTTCAACGCCCCAGCACTGCTTCGCAAGCAGATTTACGATTTCACGATATTGATTTTAGCCAAACCTCTCCTAAATCTCGTTTACGACGCCTACCTAATTTCTCAGAACTGAGAGCCGAGCTCTCTAATGAACACACAGTCCCTACCTCACCTGTGAATGATGACTCCCAGCTGCCTTCTGATGAACACACCTACGCAAACCCGACTTCTAACTCATCCCAACCTATCCCGGCTCCTATCAGAAACCAGCGCCATTCGGGTACCGCATCTGACCCCGCATCTACTTTGGTCGGATCGGACAATGATACTAGGGTGTTTAGTTCTGGGGACGAGGATGAAATAGACTTCCAAAGTGACACAGTTTTCGATTCTTTTCCCACTCGTGCAGGCGTTGGCGGCCAATTCAATTCCCGAGGCCCCCGTATAGACACCATATTTAACCATCCGTGCGAATCAGACCTTACCTGCGGAAAACTCGCAGCCCTTCAAGGCTCCTTCGCTGAAGTGCCGCCCACAGATGTCCCGTCTAGGCAGTTGAATCATACTTCTGAGAGCCTGATGAATCCAAAATACCAGGCACGGCAGACTACTCAGAACGTCGAACTCTCCTCAGTACCCGTCTGTCTGGCTAGTCATAACTCTGCGGCAAGTGATGTATCTGTTCCTGTGAAGGAAATTAACAAAGCTGGAGAAGAATCATTGGGAATCGCAGATGACATGGAGTGGAAACTTCGACTTGAGGAACGCGAAGTCAGCCCTGTCTCTTGGACAAGTCCCAGCACCACGCGTTCGCTGTTTGAGCACAAGGAGAGCGCTGATGGGGGCAAGAGAAGCCTTTTTGACTGGTCTGAACGTGATAACGATGCCAAGAATCCCGAGTCTCGGCCGCAAACAGTTCACGGAAAGAAGCTGCTAGAGAACCGAGGTGGACGCGCCGTAGTGCGCCGTACCCCAAGTGCGATTCATCTTCGTAGCCAAAGTGTGCCACTTGCTCGCGATCCAAACAGCTCGCCTGACAGTCAATATATCTCCATGAAATTTGGGACCTGGGGCTTGGGAAGTAAGGGCGTTACTGAAGACTGGGATAATGATTTTGAGTTTGATGAAGATTCGGAAAAACAGAACCATTCGAAAGCAGCAGAACCGATCTCGAATGGGACGATTACTAACCATGGCATGAAAGTACCACAAGCCATCATGGACAGTCAGGCCAGCGTCCATGGACAGTTTGGACACGTTAGAGAACTGACATTGCTGGTGGACGAGCTAAAACGACTGCACATGCGGGCCAATGCACTGAATATAATTAATGGGCCTTCGAGTGACCTGTGGAAAGAAGCGAAGGGGATCATCAATTTGGCTACTTCAGAAGATGACAATGAAGATGGATGGGGGATTTCCCAACATCAACAGCCAGCGTCGCCCGTCTTTGAGGACTTCGATTTTGATTTTCCGTCGCCTGGTGAAACACAAAACATGGTCAAAAGCCACGCAGGTGATACACACCGTTCGCCTCTATCTGAGAGAACAAATTCGAGCTGTAGCACGCCTCACGCCCGACGAAGAACTGAGTCCTCAGCTAAAGCGAAACTAGTGCTTGACAACATTTATCAACAACGCGGTGGCCACGGAACTGACCCTCAACAAAAGCTGGCATTCGATACTCAATCACTCCGTGACCTCGTGATCCGCGCCGGCGCTGTAACAAGAGCGCTGAAGGAAATAGTTCGCAAGACGGAGGGAGTTTGTCTAGGCCCCGAAATTGATAGTCCGCGAGACCCACCATTCAGTCAATTGTTTACCCAGCCTTCGAAGGGCATTACATCCTCGCCACGTCTACGATTGACCGGTTCTCGCAATGCAAGCGGACCCCATGCTTTTATTACTGATATGGAACATAATGAGAATGACCCTCGTGAACACATGGCCCTGATGGCTGTTATGTGACACTTTATCTACCCCGGAAATCGCGCGAAATGTTTGGTGTAATTCTTGTGATGAATGTATGCGTACAGTCCCTCTTTTTTTGTTTTCCTTTTTGTTCCTATACCTTTTCTCCTTCTTTCCCTCGTTTAATACCATTCTTCCTTGTCTTCTTGCACTTCTTTCCCTTTTCTCTCTTCTTTCTTTTCTTGCTTTCTTCTTCTTCTTCTTCTCTTCTTCTTCTTCTTCTTCTCCCTCTTCTTTTCCTATCTCTTTGTTTATCCCGCTACTGTCTATACGTCACTGGGTACGGGGTGTTTATGAGCGTCTGGCATGAAATGGGTTTCTTTTCTTTCCTGCAATTTCCTTTTGTATGAACTGTTTGCTTTCTAATCAAAAATACCAAAGCCAACCAGCTTCAGCTGGGATGCGGCTTGTTTTTCCTTAGTATTTACATTTCATAGAGTTTCCTTTCATTCTTCATTTTGATCCCCAGAAGCATACTGGGGGTGGGGGTTGGGGCGGCCTTTCGCCCCGGGAACCACAACATGCACTCGGACAATCTCCACTAAAAGACGGGACACCTTGGCAATTTCCCCCCGCCGTTACGCGTTTGATTATAGATATCGCGAAGGTGGACTTCAGAAAAAGCTTGTAAAAAAACATGGTTGCCCTTGCGGGTTTTATCTTGACTTTTGTTCAGATTGTTTGTTTTAAAATTGAGTGATGATCAGCCGGGGGATTGATCTCATGCAATATCAAAAAGCAGGAGCATAGGAGAGTCATGATCATCTAGAAGAGCCATTATAAGCCCTGCTCAAATTCAACTGCATATACAGTGTAAACTAGAGATATTCTTTTATGTGTCTCTGAAAGCCTGTGGATTTTTTCACCTGACCAGATACATATAGCAGTGCTTGCTAGGGAGTAGATCTGATTACCGCCCGAGACTATAATCATTCAAGGCCATGCTGATTAGACAGAAGCAGCGTCTTCTCACGGCTCATTTTCAACATATCTTGACAGACACGAGTAAGGGTATTTGGGATGGAGACATTCGAGCCACTGATACTTTGGGTCTCGAGTTCTCTCCCACCAAATATTGCAAGTTGCCGTCGGGACCGTTGTCTTTGCAAACCCAAGAGCTATCTACGGATTTTGCGGTATAATCAAGCTCAATTGAAATTCTCTGAGCGTGAAACTACCTTTGCCACACGTCCATATAAGATCATGCAAGCAGCAACGCTTTGTGGAGTTACTCTCCGCCTGACACCAGTCAAACCCAAATCCGCTCCTTTATCGGTGCCAGATGCCTTCCGCACCGCAGGGCAGTCTCGTGGGGCCAACTCAACTGGTTTCCAAATAAAGATAACCTGCTGGCCAGACAGTCGAAATTCATGTACAAGTGGATTTGACCTTTTGCCATCCTGGCAGTATTTATCTAGCCACAGCTCCGAGGCGACCTCATATGTGGAAGAATACTGGACCAGATACGTCTCGTATATCGCCCTGATTCATTCGAGAGCATATAAATATGCATTCCAATAGGGCGCCATCAGCATACATGATGCAGTGTCAAGCCATATGGCCGTTATCAGACTTGATAGCGACTAGGCCATAGTGCCTAGAGTTATAAGGAGTACAGGCACGTTGCAGGCACTCTCCCCTGAAGATTCACTGCCCACAGGTTATATCTGAGGCTCCCAGTCATGGGTAACTTACTAAACCACCTATGCCCAATCACTTTGGATATTAGGTCTCTGGGGCCACGGGGTTCGGTGTCGGAATTGTGGAGTGCCTCATCCGGCAACATTGTCAGCTCCAATACAAGAAAATGGCACCATGCACTATGAGAGCCCACTGCTCGCTGTTATCTCAACGCGACTCCGCTAGAAGGACCTCTCTATCGTTTCCTCCCTTATTACTAGTGTTGTTGTATGTGATCTACATCATTGATTTACACAGATTGTAAACATCGTGTAAATGGGCTGGTAAATCATGAGGGTTTGCTTTTATCTGATGGTCGTCCATTGTTTGTTGCTCCATAGGAATATGGGAGACCATACTTACTTCCACTGATATCCACAGACCCAGAGAGAAAATAATCCTCTGGCCTTTGTGAGCCATGTCAGCTCAGAGGCCATGGGTTCTTTCCGCTGTTTTTACTATATCAAACAATGGGCTATCTTGGACTGTCATTCTATTCCAGATGTGCTTTCTTCTCTGCTATCCCTCCTAATTAGGGGGCTGCATCTATGTTCCATGAACTTCCGCCGAGATCAGCTGAATGCCACTTTTGGCAGTCATCATGATCTTCTTCCCGCCCAGCCTCTGCCCACTGTCTTCTCGGCATGCTATCTTCACTTCAAAAAGGATCCTGTCTAATGTTGTTTACCCTTTGTAAACTGCAACTGAGGCCGGAATCCCGCTGGCTTTGCTCAACTTTTGGGTGTCCACTGGCTATTAGTTCTGGTAGTTCTCCTCTAACTTCAAGTCGCCATCCTGTCATCTAGGATCTTGTGAATAGACTTAAGTTGCGATATTTGGTGTTACCCCAGGCTGAACCTCGTTGTGGAAGAGCATCCGCCAGTTTGGCTGGCGTGCCACTTTGAGGCCGAAGGATAGCCATATCAAATCAGTCTCATCGATTCCGTCTACGCCCTAACGAGGTGAGCACAATGCCTCGAAATAGACAGATACATGGAGGTATGGTAGGAGGAGACGACCGCCAACCCCTCCGTCAGGACTCATTTCTCCTTAATCTACCTACGGAGGTAAGCATTGGATCTTTATGCCTTTTTCCCCTGACGTATCAAATATGGCACTAACTCTCTCTGAGACGATCCAACATATTGCGAGTTTTGCCCCCAGCGACAGAGATCTGTGCAACATGGCACATACTTGCCAACAGCTCCGTCTGGCCATTAATCCCCCTCATTCTGGCGTATGGAGAAGCCGATTTTTACGGCTCTATGACCTCCCACCACCGAATAAGGACTCGAAAGGGCTCAAAGATGAATATCAGTTCCGCAGCATCATGGTAACCATCATACCGACTTTTAAAACGCGCGGTGGCGCTAGGCACGAGCATCTGTGGCTAAACTTTCTCATGTCACTGATTTCAGGTATGTGTCAATCGAGACGATCCTTTTTTGCTCTCCCCTTTTGCGTGGCTGACAATTCTGCTGCAGAATCATACAATCGCCTTGGTGCACCTAGCAACAAGCCGACAGGCGCATCTCGCAATCTTTTGCGTATCAAAGAGTGCGTCATTGGGTGTGATTTCTTTAGCCTCGCGCTTCCCGGAAAGACGCCATCGCCGGTTGAAGCCTTCACTGAGGTTTTCCTCGGGATCCAGCTGATTCTATCGCATCTAGCCCTCGATTTGGGCCTCAACCTTCGTACCTTTCGCACGGATTATGATATTGCAACCGTCTATGAGTATGGCGGCCCACCCAGAACGTTAGTGGTCGACGGAGAAATCTACCTAGATAGATTGATGCAGATCCGCAATTTTTGGAAACGTCATCTCACCAGCAAGGATGAGGATTCGTATTATTCACAGTACAAGAAGTTACCTGAGAAGGAGAAACCAAAGGCTTGGAATGCCAGCTTATACCGCGAAGAGAAGATGGGTACTAAATGGGTTGGATTTGTTGGTAAGTATCGTTTAACGTTGCATCCATTCCGAGTCAACGTAAAGAGCTATATATAATAATGCCTTGCTAACATTCCCAACCTGCTGAATAGCATCCCTCGACCCCTGGCCGGAAAACTTAGAATTCTTGATAGAACGACAGTGCGATGCCACTGAGGGCGAGGAACCTCTTGTCTGGGTAGGATCTGATAGCGTCCCCTTCTTCCCCCCTATTTCTTCTACTATTAGATGCTAATATGTCTCATCGCACGTGCTAGATACTCGACTTCACTACCGACGGGGGATATGGCAAGGAAACCTGGACCCCGCTATTCAACACAGTCTATTCCATCAACACCGAAGTGTTCGAGTCCGAACGCAGATACATTCACGGCACGCAAAAGGTGCATAACAGCACCACCACCACCACAACAACAGCAACAGCAACAGCAACAGCAACCACCGATGACACTCCCGGCGGCGGAGGTGTGCTTCGCGGATTCATCGAGCTCTGCCAGGACCATGCTGGTTTACCAGGGTGGAAGCGCATCTGCTTCATCGTGTATACGCTTCGATCCTTCAATGGCGAGGAAGATGAGCTCAAGTTGATTCCCGCAGATTGGACCGAGGACTTTGAATCTGCTACGGCCTACGAAGGGGTTATTATTCCCGGCGGCAAGATTATCCTTGGCTCGAGGATGCGGTTGTTTGCGGCGACGGATGAGGAAGAAGCTCCATTCATCTTTTGGGAAGTCTGATTTCGGTGATGTGATAAGCACGAAGATGCGGGAGTGCTAAGTAGGGGTTTTTTTTTTTTTTTTTTGGTTTTGGGATTTGAGTGGATGGTAACGGTCGAGGCAAATGGAGGGAATGGGGATATATGCATGGTTTTTTCATGGGGAAGGACAAGCAGATTTGAGGGTTTCTATCTCTAGCCTAGCCGTGGAGCGCGACACGTTTGCTTTGTTAATTTGTTTGCAAGGAGGAAGAACATAAAAAAAAGCCTTTTATTCTTAGCTTAAAATCCCTTTATTTGAGGTAGGAAAAAGCGAAATAGAAAAAAAAAGGAGAAAATACTAGCAAATCACACATAAAAAATAGCGCCCGCTTTAACACGAAAACTCTCCCCGTATGTTTCACTCCTCAATATCCTTCACCTTCTCCCACTGGCCCTTGAGGTTCTCCTTCCACAAGCTCACCTTGTTATCACCGCCGCTGACGGCGAGGATATTACCGCTGGAGCTCCAGCTAACGCGCCACAGGACGCAGTCGAATTCGAGTTGGTGGCTTGTCCACTCGTTGGGGTTGGAGGGGTCAGATGTCCAGATTCGCACGGTCTTGTCCTGCGAGGCAGATGCGATGTAGGATTTTGCGAGGATGCTGGGGGACCAGGAGACGTCGCGGACCCAGTCTGTGTGGCCTTCAAGGACCTTGGTGGTGGCGTAGGTTTTGGTCTCAGGGCTGGAAGATGATAGTTAGCATTACAGGCGGACAGGATGGGATGTAGTGATTTAGGGAGAGAAAAAAAAAAGCATACTTGTAATCCCAAATCTTAACGAGATTGTCGCTGCCGCCTGTCACGAATCTCCGCAACTGTCCTGCGCCAGGCGTTGCGCTGATGATCGAGCCAGGCGATGCAGCAGGTGCCCAGCTCACGGAGTTCACACCCATTGGGTGGGCCGGGAAAATCTGATGCGTCCAGCTATTGTCGCTAAATTCAAGAACGCTGACAGAACCGTCTGACGAGGCGCACGCGAGCAAGCAGCCGCTCTCGTGTGGGGCCCAGGAAACCATGTTCACAGAGGCGGTGTGGAGGGCGAATTCGAAGACTTTGCTCCAGCTGCTGAGGGACGAGGAGGGGCCCGAGCCACTAGATGCTTGTTGTTGTTCGCGCCATATGAGGACTTTACCGTCGTAGGAGGAAGAGGCGAGAATTGTGCCAAATTTGGGGTGAGCCTAGGTGTTTCGGGATTAGTATTGGGAACATAAAAAAGGCGAATGTTTGCGCATTTCTATCTTCTTCGAGAGAAATGAGAAGCGGGGGGAAAAGAGCGATTCCACGAACCCACGCGACGCACCACACGGCTCCTTCATGCCTTTATATATTTCACCACCGCAAGTAAGTCTCAGCGTCCATACAGCTCATAGTCTTTCTTTTGGGTTTCATGCCTAGCTGGCGAGGAAACGGGGCGGGCTTGAACAGCGTTGAATATGGAGCGTACCCTTTCAGTGTTTCTACCAGCCTATGGTTCTCGCCCTCGACCTCGAATATCTTTATTGTTTTGTCCGACGAACAGGTTGCCAATCTGCGGCCGTAGTAATCGAGACCTGCATCATGCTATATGTGTTTGCAAGCGAAAGGAAGTTAGACAGGAGCTTCGCGAGGACGTATCAAACGGGGAGAATATCAAGAGAGTAGAGTGAGCGTAAGCAAGACGTACAATCATGTCATCGTGTCCGGAGTTGCTTATGACTTGGGCCTGCGGTAATACATAGGTGTTAGCTAAGGGAATCCGTTTTCAATACCGCATTGGTGAGGGAAATACGAACCATTTTGGCTGGAGTAGCGAAAATCAAGTGGGGAAAGGGAAATCGGGGTGTTACAAGAGGAGGGAAAGGAAGGAGGAGGTCGATATGAAGCTCAGCAAGGGATGCGAAAGTGTAGATACCTCTTACTCGGCTGTCTTGCAGTTGCGGCCACTTTGATGGGAACTGCCTCCCTAGCCCGATGCGGCTTAGTATAACTTACGGGTCTCGACCAATCAGGCTTCTAGTTGCAGGACCTCAAGCATCAAGGTATTTGTCCACAACGAAAATTGTTACTGAGAGCTGTCTCGCGCTCCTGGGATTAAGGATATCATTGCTCAACAGAGCTTTGCGAGGTAGCATATAGTACCTGCTGTACGGAGAGGAGGCCGCGGATACTATGGCTCGACTTCCGAAAATTATAGCTAAAACGTCCTCGTTATTTCCCCTCAGAGGACAGCAGCAAGCATCCCAGGCATCCCAGGCATCCAACTTGAATTACAGCCATCGATTCTTGGTCAAAACATGGACACAGTCACTCTATCTCCTGGTTTATAGTAGTGTAGCAGCACTGATTTGCAGTTACATGTTGTGCTTGACAAGATGAACAAACCTGCTTTGGAAGCTGAGCACCTGTTAGCTGCATGGTGAAGTTGGGAGCATTTCTGACTGTCATGCAAGAAATACATGGTTCTGCGCCATCTGCTGGGCTTTAACAAGCAGACTCAGCTGCAGATCGATCCATGCCAACCTGAAGCCATTTTTCGCAATACGATATTGTGTAGCCAGCATCGAAGTAGATCATCCCTAGTGAGATCGGACTGGAACGAGGAGGCAGATAGAATCTTATCTTATCAATCTAGACATTTGCTGGATCATATATAACCCGTGCCTGCCCCTGCCAAATCCGGTAAGCGGGATGTTGCCCCACGTGCGTGAGCCTCGGCAAGCTACAGAGTACTCTACTCTGGATTTCTCATCCTGCAATGACGATTGAGTCTGAGAACAAACAACCCTCACTTTGCTCCTTGATATCCATCTTCTATTATCTCTCTAACTTGCCAAATTTTTATCCGTCTACCTCTAAGAGTCCCTTCTAAATCAACTCCTCCGTCCCCTCCTACAACCATGGATGCTCTCTGCGGCCCATCTAATGCCTTGCAGAACTTCCAGAAACACACATCCGTAGACCGGACCCTTCAGCAAGACCGGTTACTTTCGAGACAGTTGCCTGCTCAGGTAAGCTCATGTTGTTCTTTACATTTAATCTCTCAGCATCGTGCATGGTCACCACCATATTCTAATTTTCACCTTTCTGCTCCAGGGTTTTCGAACACAAAATCACAACGAAGGTGTGCTAGATCCTGAGTTTGCTGCCTTTGAAGCTGGATTTTCTGGTCCTCCACTACAAGATGCCAATCATACTGGCCCTCTTCTACAACCACGACATCAGCAATCTGTTCCTTTTGGCCCCGCCGAGTCTCCAGCATGGGCATCCGACTTCCAGGGTCTACATATTTCCGGTCCGGCACATCCCATAACCCAAAGCAAACCTTCGGCGCAAGCTCAGCTACAACATCAAGGTCCACGCGGATGGCAAGATCAGTTTATGCGACAACAGTCACAGCCAGTCTCCCAACAGCCAGCCTTTCAACCTGCTTTCAATCATGGCCCCGCAATCGGAAGTATGGCGTATTCCGGCATGAACACCTTTGCACCCCAATACGAGAGCGGCCAAATAGCTCAGCCAGTACAAGCGGATGCTGAGGAGACGTTTGACGAATCTGCTTTCGAGGCTGCGTTCGCAGAGGCTAGGGCGGAAGTCGAGAAGCTAGAAAATACCATCCCAATAGAGCAGGAAACGGAAGAAGAGACAGTATTCCCAGTTGGAGTAACGGAAACTGTCAGAATAGGTTCCGATAACATTCCCGCACACGTCGACGGAATCAATGAATCGGACGAGCTCGCAAAGACAGCCGGACAATTGTTGGACAGTGTCAGCCACGACCAAAGTGACAAGTTCAAACAGAGCAACTTTCTAGCGTTGATGCGGCAACTCAGAGATCGCGAAGTCACTGTCGAAGGCGACGAACTCCGTCAAGTGGGTACCCTCCCATAGCGTTTATCGGAGGGATATTGGGCTCTGGTTTCTACAAATTGGGCTATATACAAAAAAGGAGTGGCTGCACGTTCTTAGTCGCTAATGGGCCTTCTAGATGGTGCAGCCTCTACACCCAGGCGGTCCATTCTATCCGGAACAAAAGACGTCCCGATCTGTACCTCAAGCGGGCACTTCAGCACCGGATAGTGCCAGTAAGACCGAGCAGATACGTAAGTAGTACGACATACGAAACTCCCACTGGCTTCGATCCCCCCCAAGCCTGTGCCACCACACAAACGCCTGACCTATGTGGGACCGATTAGAGGAGCGGTCTAGTTCATTTCGCAATGGCCTTGACGAGCCCCGTCGAGGTAATCAACCACCCACCATACAAACCGAGATCGGAAAGGACCCTGGGAGACATGGGGATAATAATGCTCTCTACGAAGGGCTGAGCTGGGAGGCAACCTTTTGACGGACCGCCAAACTTCAGTCACTGGACTGACATCCCTTGTTTTTTCTTCTTCTTCTCTTTCTGTTTTTATGACGCAGGGTGTTCTTACTAGCTGGATGGAAGATGGACAAAACTATCAGGATAGACCACTTGGCTAGAGCGTTGTTGTTTTCGTTAGATACCCACCGTTATGGTTATTCCCGATATCGCTTACCTTTTTGTGTATATTTTGTGATGCCAATGAAGACTGCATACAGCAACCAACCATTGCTAGCAAGTTAACAGTGATCGGGGATTTTGTGGTCATGTCTCCTCAGTAACGGGACCTGCGAGTACATCCCTGTCTACATGGGAGATGGTATTTATGTAGCACACGAGCGTAAGTATGGGAGAGATGAGAGAGATGGTAGTGGTCGGCTTAGTAATGTTCATATCCAAGATGCATATATAAGAGTTTTATATCACAGCACATTATTTTGCCAGTGGAATCAGCATCAATATCAATCCATGCTTGTGATGGTGGCGTGCATGAACTGGCGATGGCACCTTGATTGGCCAGAACGGGACAGCTAGCGGCGCTGGGGACAAGCAACAAGCCACTCCCTCCTGCGACTCGACGACCATCCACATCAACCCCCAAGCATCGACAACATCCACAGCAACCCCTTGATTCCTCCGCGTTAATTCTGCTAAAGGACCTTGCATCTGCGCTCCCACGTCCAATTATAATAATATATCAGCTGCTGTCTTCAGAGCTCGAAGCTGGTGTCCATCTGCATCTGGCCCATACGACCCCCGGCGGCAACGTCTCCGCACCAGCATCGCCTCCTAGATCCCCTATGAGCCTTGTTCGATAACCCTCACTTCCCCAACTCCAATGATCCACCGAATCTGAACTCCATCTGTATCCCTTCTAACCACTGATCTTGCATCTCACATACCTTGACCCTTTCTTGAGCGATTCTGGAGCTTCCACTTTCCATCTGACCGTCCCCCCGAAACCAGTCAACTAGCTGAAATCCCCATCACCTCCTGCGATATTCCATCGCGTTGTCGGATTCCCAAGATCAACCAGGCTCGTTAGGCTCGCCTACTAGGGCGGTGCTGTTTCGTGCGCGACACACACCCAGCATCGTGGAGGACGACGACGACTCGTACATCGCTCCTCCTCCCCATCCCCCTTACTCGGGCCCTTCCTCCTCGAGCGTCCCTTCCCCCGGCCCGCCTCCCTTCTCCTCTCTTTACTCTGCCTCTCTCATCGACGATAATCGGATCAAGGACTCAGTAACCGAGACTAGCGCTCCGTGTCTGCCCGCGTTCGCTCCTGCGCCGCCGTTCGACGACAGCCCGCCCTTTGCGCCGTCTGCAGCAGCGCCACCCACTCCCGTCGTCGCGGATACCAAGGCCGCACTCTCACACGACAAAAAGGGAGACTCATCTGGGAAGTCTGCTGAGGACAGTGAGCCCCCACCGCCCTACACCGAAGAAGGATCTAGCCCCATCGAGTCGTTTACATACGTCATGGCTGCCGCCGGAGGTGCTGCTTCTATCATCACCCAGGTACAACAGACCGCGGGGCCGCCGCTCAATTCTCTTGGAGGTGAGTACATTTGTCATTTCTATTCTTCATGGGATGAAGTTGTGCATATTTTACGTTGAGCTTGCTTGCTGATGTACTTGCGATCCGTTTGATAGAAATTGGAGGCGATGAGCACATTACTTTGGACCTACGGTTAGTAACCTACTTCGCTTTTGCATTACTACGAGAGTATCAAAGCATATATAACTGACGTATCGATTACATAGTGGTACTCGGTTTACGCTTTCACGAGACGAGTTGCTGACGTTGCCGGAGTTTGTTCTGCTCTCGCTTTTCCCGAATGGACTGCTTCCTGATGGCCACATGGGCTCGTTCCATGAAGGCGATGTGTATCCAGTGGATGTAGGCATTCCTTCCCTCCCGCGCATGATCGGAATGACGCGTCCTACTGACGCATTGGTTTACGTAGTATGATCCCGCATCCCTTCAATACATGCTAGACTTCTTCCGCACTGTTGCGCAGTCCATTCCTTCGTCAAGCCCATCGCCAACTGCCTCGCACGAAGCCGAACACAACATAGATCCCATGCAAGGGTCGGCTCGAGATATGTTGCAGGATCGAGCCGGAATAATTGTGCTTCGAGAAGATCTTGATTTCTACGTAATTCCGCCTACCGCCGACATTGAACATCCAGACATGATTGAGGTAAAGCGGGCTGCTGGTAGAGCCTTGCTGAAGCAGGACGGTATCTTTTCTGGTCTGAAGAAGAGTGATGAGGCCGGAACGACTGAGCAGCATCTCATAGAAATGTTGACTGCTGGGTAAGTCCGCTTTGATACTATAAATTTCTTCTGCTTACAAATGGATAGCGGATTCAACCACGATGACCGATGGGGCCATCGCGCAGGGGAACCCAACAAAGCTGTGGTTTGCAGTCTGGCGTTAGCGAAACTGCGGACTGATATCCGTAGCGACATTGCTAATAACAATGCCGTTGGCATGGCACAAAAACTGCTTCTGTTCTGGAGGAAGCCGGCCAGACGGTGTTGGTGGGAGGGTGTCGAGTTGGAGAATATTGAGGGCGTGGAAGGAAAGTTGAAGGTGTGGATACGAAGAGTTTGGACACTTGAAATGGTAGGTCATATTTATTTTTCAGTGCTCTGTCGACTTCCTGGAATTTGATCCGACTAACAATTTTTTACAGAGTGTTATCGGGTTGCGCTGAGAGAAGAGCGCTGCCATTCCCAAGGCTACCATACTGCTGCATCTACGAACTGCTTTTTTGTCCCCATGTGCTTTTTGTAACTATACCACCGTGCTGTTTTTACTTCGTTTCCATCCACAAGCATCTTGTCAACTTTTTTGGCCCCGTGAATCACCGATGAGTGTATCTACTTGAAACCTTGGCCGTGAGTTAAGACTCAGCCATGGAAGTTTGGGCGTTGGAAGGGGATTTGATCCATGTTTTTTCTTATGTTAGGGAATATGTTATGCATCTTTTTACTATGTTTCCCATTTTTGAGCAAGCTCTGTTTTGAGCGAGACTTTTGCAGAAATCTTTTTTTTAGTCTTTTTCCCTTTTGGTTACTGTTCTTTCTTTCAGGATTTACATGGCGTTTAAACATAAGCTAGCTACGGAGTATACATCTCAACACCACGTTACTTCTGTAAAGTGTAGAGGAGCAGGTTTCCCTTTTTGGACAGGGCGGTGGAAATTAAGATGGCATTAGGATGGAACTAGTCCGGATTAGAACTAGTGTGTCTGTGGCACCGCTTTTCTCCCGCAACCAAAAATGAACGCGAGAGACTCAGAGCTGGAGAGCGACAAGCATCAGCTACACTACAGCAACCAGCTATCCCCATCATACACATTAACACCACCCCGTTTCCCAGCACACCACAGCTATCTACTTTGCATCGAGATCGCCTGTCTGTACACACATCGGGGTTTAATTCTAGCAACATCATCCGCTTCGCAATCCAAGTACGATTTACCACCTGCACAACACGCGACTGCGAACACCTTCATACCCCCAAAAGCGGGCCATGCAACAGAGGTAACTTGGGTGTTTTGACAATGTCTCCTGCTCAAGGATACATAACGTCTTACCCTCCGCGCCTGCGCCAGTTCGCAAACGCGCTCATTACCCCCGTTATCCCGGCCTCACAAGCCGCACCTCCATCACGGACGACGAAACGAGGCACGGCTGCGGTCAACTATGCGGAAAATGACTACGACGATGACGATTTTGAAGATGGCGACGGGCCCCGCCGGCCTACGGGCCTGAGGAGTTTGAGAAGGGATGAGCTTAATCCAGATCGCGGCCCGATGGCGGAAAAGCTAGGAGCAGAAATCTTTGCGCCGGTTAATGTGCAGCCTCAATTTCGAGATTGGGTGATTAGGAAAGTATTGAAACCAGGGTATGAGAACACTTCCTTTTATTCCTTATGATGCGATGGGTCGTCAATGTTTGTGCAAAAAGTGCATTGATTAACATGGTTTGGCCTTTTGCTTCTTGGAAATAGGAGAATGAAGCAGACAAGGACACAGGGACAGCTGCCATTCACTTTAGTTCCTATCCGCATTGACTTAGAGGTGCCCGCCCACCAACCCGCCGAACCATTCCCCCTACCTCGCAACTATCTAGAAATTGGAGTCAACCCTGCGATGCCCGCCTACAGGAAACCCGACCCAGCACCGCCGTATAGGATAAAGGATGCATTTCTCTGGAATCTCAACGAAGCGCTGACCACGCCAGAAGAGTTTGCCACGGTCATGGTCCGCGACTTAGATCTACCGAACCCGCAAGCGATGATCATGTCCATTACCAACCAAATACGGCAGCAGCTAGAGGAATACGCGGGTGTTGCGCTACACCCCCTATTCCAACATTCGCAAGCGGGTTTGGTAAATGGTACGAATCCAGCAACGCCTTCGAGAGACTTTTCCGCTACACCCGCTACACCTAATCGTATAATATCACACACACCAACGCCAGCTCCCGACACGGTGATAACTATAAGACATGGAAGTATCCAGGTCACGGCACAGATGGCCCCTTCCAGCGAACACGATCTTAACCCTGACGACGCGTATCGTTGCATAGTCAGTCTCAATATCAACCTCCAAAACAGGTTGTATACGGATAAGTTTGAATGGTCGCTTCTCCATTCGCAGGACCTGGCGGACACGTTTTCGCGGATAACATGCGCCGATTCTGGCTTGGGAGGGGAATGGGTGAGCGGGATATCACATGGAATCTACGAGGCCGTGTTAAGGCTGAAAAAGGAGGTTTGCGAAAGCGGTGGTCTTATCACGGGGCTAGGCAGCTATGGCAATGAAATCGACAACCAGTCTGCAAACGGAGGAGAAGCTGGCTGGCGATACGACCCGGACGCTTTAGGTGATGAATGGGAGCCCAAAGTGGAGACACTGTCAAAGGAGGAGATCGAGAAGCGCGAGGGCGATCGTGAACGTCAGATCCGCAGACTCCGAAGAGAAACAGCGAGGTTCTCGTCGACGTCTGGAATTGCGCCAGATCTCACGCGGCAGAGTTCCTCGGGTTACTTTGACATACCGGACGCAGACACGCCCATGGGCAGAGGGGAGAGGAATAAGAAAAAGAGGCGGTTTAGAAGCATTAGTCCACTTGGCAGGAGTGGGACGCCGGGGGGACGAGGGACTCCTGAGACTAATGCGGGCGCAGGGTATGGAGGTGGAGGTGGTACGCTTACAGATTGGTTCGTACACAACGACGTTTTTTATGTTAACTCTTTCAGGAAATACAATTGCTGACGCCATGATTTAGGGAGAGACAAACGTGGCGGTGTTCCAACTGCTCGGTCTGGGGAAGTGCCACTTGGGGCGTCAGAGATGGCCCTGCTGGCCCGAGAGTGAGTTTCTTTTTTTTTCTTTTTTTTTCCCCCCCAAACCCTCAAACCTATTCATCTATCATTAGGCCTATTCAGTTCCTCGAGTGCTAATTTATGCGTCTCTTCCTCTTATTCTTAGACACTTTGCCATAATTGTGGCTTCTTATATGAACGTGATAAGCGATTACCCGTCTGGCCCATGGGGTTACATCGCATTGACGTCCCAGTCGGGCGATGAAAGTGCTGAATGAGTTGTTGTCGTTGTTGTTGTTGCCTGCGCTTACGCTGGGAGTCAGGCGTACACACAATAAAGATGGGGAAAAAAAATAAGAGCTGTCAACTTTTTCCTGTATAACATTTTTTTTCTGAATTGTGAGAGCTTAATATCGCTGTGCCCTCTCTCCCTCGAAGTCTCGAACGATTTTTTCTTCTTGGCAACCCAGGGCTTGCTTGAATGGAGAGGTTAATACTTGGCAAAACGACTGGTCTGTCTCTATTGAACATTGAACAAAGGGACTGGTGAGAGAAAAAAAAATTGATGCACCGGCTCTCCCGGGAATAGTTTCCGCGCAGCTGGGATCTCTCCTCATGACGTTTTTTCAAGCGCGAAGGGCGCGCTGCTGCTGCTGTGCCAGGGGTGCCTATTCAATTAATACACAAGATGATACGGAACTACTGTCCCCATTTGGAAGAGCATAGGTTCAAACGGACTTGGTGAACCCATGATCTCTTTTTTGCGGCGGCGGCGGCGTTTTTTCGCGTTTTTCTTTCTTTCTTTCCTTTTTGATTTTTTCCATTTTCCTTTTTTTTCTTCTATTGTTATCTCAGATGCATGTTTTTCTTAGGTTCTTTTCTTCTTTTTGCATCTTCTTCCTTTTTCTCTTCTTTTTTCCTTTTTCAATTTTTTGTTTTTCGTTTTCCAACCATCTTCTAGAGGAAAGTGTTTGGGTTTGTGTTTGGGTTTGAGGTTGGGTTGGGTTGAGGATCCGGGAAGCTTTGTATAACGTACCTATTTTTTTTTTATGTTTGTATAACAGATACACACACACACACACACACACACACACACACACACATTTTAATTTTCTTCTTTCTTTTTCC